>VUJU01003865.1:0-22691 GCA_009835225.1 Aphis craccivora | reverse complement strand
CATTAATGTGACTATAATAGGTACACGCCGTATGGAATTCGTTTTTGCAATCAAAAACTTACATCTGCTATTATATATAATACCCATTATACCTACGAGGAAAGGGTGTGGGAATAAAAAATAAAAATAAACAGTGACGGTGAGCGCTGAATACGGTCTCTGAATGATAATAATAAATAATAATAATATAATACCTACCAATATAGTTGCGAATATTGTTTATGGGAGAAAAAAATACATCGACGCCGGGTATAGGTTTTGTATGCGAAATTTCTCGGCGAAACGTTACCGAACTTATCGGAAATTCGAGCCGCGCGTGCGGAAAATCGTTGAAACGTAACAATATAATATAATATACCATTATTATTGTTACGTATAAACGCAGTTTGTCATCGTGACTCGCGGTGGCACACAATCCTCGAGGATCCATCACGCACGCCGCCGGACAAAGGCCTCATATATATATATAATATATCTGTCGATATTCGTATGCGGAACGCTCGACTGCAGTATGATATATATATTATATACGCTTATTCGTATATTTATATGCTTATACCTCTTTATATGGACCTGGACGGAGAACCGTGGCCGGTGGAAAGCCGGTACGGACGTTACACGAATTAAAATTATTTTTTTATTTAGTTTTCCGGCACGACGTTTTTGTTCGATTTTTTCCCGACAACTTTCACACTTTCGCATGTACCTTATATTCACATTTCAGTCGAACGAAATCAATATGTAAATGAAATAATACATAGGTATCTACTCAGAGGTTGCGCTTTTCTAGGATCGTAATAACACAAAATATACAACATTGATTAAATATTAATTAATTATTATTTTATTTTAAAATATAGGTGCTATACGAAATATTATCGTGTATAACTGTTAGTACCTACACCTATCATATTATTCATTTATAGTTGTTATCGTACCTAGTAGAGTTAGGTTCATTGTACATGAGTAAAATTAGTATAAATAACTCAGAGCGAAGACAGTCAAACTTTTTGATACCTACAATTTATTATTATAAGTAATTATTTTAATAATATTTAGTATTACAAATTACAACATTTTTGAATTTGTTTTACCTAAAATCTTAAAAAATATGGAAAATTTTCTTTTTTTTACTCACCAACACTAAATAACTAAGTACCTAGTTCCAATTCGCTACCAAAAAAAAAAAAAAAAATATTGACACACATAATTTGTAAAATAAATACATTCATCGCTCAGACATAACTCATAAGAATTTAAAATGTAAATATTCTACTTATATAGATAATATTGTCGAATTGTTAATAGTATAAAAACTATTCCTTATTAAAAATAAAGTTTTATATAAGATAAGCGTACACGTATAGAATATAATATTACTATTGAGTGTATTAGACACAACGTAGTCTTGGGGTATTCAATGAAAAATGTATAAAAATGTCTTGATTGCTTATAACAATAAGAAGACGAGGTGGAAATATGAAATCAGAGCTATTCATTTTTCAAAGTATTTTCTTATAGGTGTTAAGAATTGGGATGTGACCTGCAAATAAAAATAATGCCCCCATTGTATGGATATATTGGTTCTCGTTTAAAGCGTTTGATAAACTTATTCGTGTGAGGGTTCGCAAGGTTATGCGAACCACATATAATAGCCTTTGATTTGCGTCGTCTAGTTTAAGTTTCCACACATACATTTTTTGTGCTTGGCAATAATATATTCTTTTCAATAACTTGTGGAAATGTGGAATTAGTATAGCCCTCGACAACTAATAAATATCAATATGCGCTTTTAAAGTAAACAATACAGTATTATGTATAACTCGAAAATTTGGGGACAGAAGCGAAATTTCAATATCCTCTCTCGTTCGGGCATTACATATGGAGGTCCTTATATATCTCTGAAGGGAGAATTAAGGTGTATTTATTTAAATAAAATCATTTTATACATTTTTTAAAATATCGTTTTGCATTTTATTAATTCAAAAAAGTAGTTGAGTAGTTTATTATAAATTAATAAAAGAAAAACATTATATTATTTCAAGCCCCTAAGAGAACGGGCTTAACCTGCACCCTTTTATCCATCTTAGCTACGCCACTAATTATGCCACCTGTAATACGTTCAAACGATATCAAGCAGATGAACATCCCAAAGTCCTTATTTATCTATAGTATATTGAACTATTTTTGAAACTATTGTCTCGTTTAGCTGGTTAAAAAAATACAATACGTGATTTGAAATCTTTATAGATTTACATTTACATATTATTTTTTAAACATTATCCTGATATTCTGTTATCATGGTATATTGTTTTGAATCGATTTATTAAATTATGTACCAATAAAACGTTTGTCAGATCATTGAAAAATCCATCAAATCGTTTTTCTCTTTATGTCAATAAAACTAAATGTGTTAGACATCGTCTCTACACAACTACACTCTTCTACTATATCGTATTATTTACATATAAAATCAAAAGATTATTTAGGTTACTTACATAATTTACAATTTAATGTATTGACATTATCTATGTTATTATTTCTATTAAGCGAATAGCTGACAAACACACATTTTTATAATAAAATACTATACATGATCGAGTCATTTAATCACAAAAACATAATATTTTTTATTATCTGTATTTAATCACTTATACCAAAAATTCTGTAAGTACACAACAACAAAATTTTGAATATATATATTTTTAAATGACTACTTTTTAATTTGTTTCATCTTAAAACTGTAGAAAAAGAGTATATTATCTACTTAGTACTTAATTTAGATTCTTAGTCTTTCTCCCCCCCCTATTTTCTCTAATGTATAAAACACATAACAAATTAATTTATTAGTAACTATATTTATTGAATTATTTATAACATAAATTAAATAAACTTAGTTTTGCGCTAAGTAGATCCAAACGAGTGAACCTGCAGGTATTCATATTATTCAACCTATAACAGGAGCCAGTTGTTAGTAGTTGCACCTACGTTTATACATTATTAACGTAATTATTTTATTGAAAAAAAAACCATTATTTTTTTTTTTTTTAACCTAGATGGTTACCTAACCTCTGTATTGTCTAAATAAATAAATTTTACTTTATTTCAATGACGATGAGATTAACATAGATAATGTAGCAGTCAATTATTTTGTTTATTTTTTCTTTATATATTTTTTTAATACATATAATACACGCGCACACACAAGCTTTTCTAGTATAGTTAATTAAAACAAGCTTTTTAATATTTTGATGTTTATCATATAGTTTGTTGATTTTTTTTTTTAATGATCTCATAGGTACTAAAAAAATATTATGTTAATTATGTTTGGTTTTTTATCGGCTAATCTTGTAATAAGTGTAACGAATATGTAGTGTCGAATTCGCTAATCAGTATTTCCATTTTAGTAGTTTATAAAGTAAGTAAATTATTTTTGGAAACAGTTACTTAAGATTGATAGAAAGTAATAACTGTATTACCATCAATACCGAATACTAACTAAATAATTACAAATAATAATAATACTTACTTTAAAAATAATAAATATAGTTATATTTATTATTTTTTATCGAATATCTACGTGCATGGTTTTATAATGTGTAAACGATAACATAGTTAATACCTATATCAAATCCAATTATTTAAATATAATTAGTAATTGTTAAATTAACCGTTTTAAATTAAATGTTATACTAGAATTTTGTGAACTTGTAAATGTTATAAAAACATTGATAAAATCTAAAAAAAAAAAATAATAACACGTATTCGCAGTTACCCATTACACCTCCGTGGCACATTTATTGGGTACGAACTACGAAGTGACAATGTGCCAACATTTTAATCAATTATAATAATAAATAAATACAAATTAGATTGAATATAAACAATAATATACAATTCATTCAATGGCGTATTTTAAAAAAATCGAATACATAGGGGGGCGCACAATAAAGTGTAAAAAATAATATATAATTTAAAATATGTTGTTACTTGAGTAAATAAACCATTCGCTTTAATCATAATTTATCCATTTGAATATTTAATGATGTACTCTAAAAACGATTAAAACATTTGTTTAAACAAAATGCCATTATTAACCCATTTATTATATATAGCAGGTAGTAGTTTTAGTATATCAACGACAATGATAATCTTTAACTTTATTTTTAAACATATCAAGAAGTTTAACCCATTTAAGTCAATATTGAATAAACTTAGGTTAAAATTTTAAAGACTTTCTACATCTATACGATTAGTTTCGAATAGGTTCAATTTTTTATAAATTTACCGACGTCGAATTAAACAGTGTTTACATTAGTTATTATAATAAACATAAACTATTTTAACTTTTAAACTTATTTATAAATTATATAAGATTATACACAAGTGTAGAAATGTAATACCTAATTATAATTTTTGTATAGATAAATAGGTTTCAAATAAAGTTTAGATGGGCTCACTAACGCCCACCCTTACGAAGATGCTACCCAGTCGTCATTAATAGTGCAAAAACAGGATTAGCATAGTGTTTTCTTTTTGTATTTTCCAGTAAATCATTAAAAATGAATGGATTGAGTTATCGTAAAAACGGACAAATTTCTCTACTGTAGCAGGTGAAATATTGAAAATCTTACAATACTTTCAACTTTTAAGAAACTTTTGTTTTGATTTTCTCGAAACTATTATTGTTAAAAAAAAAAAAAAAACAAAAATAAACAATTAGTATTTACACGAATTCCATATTTAGAGCAACGTACAACTCTGATGACCATTAAATTTGGGTTTGTTTATCCGTGTAGCTTCTTCTTAGAATCTTGTATTTTGGGGGCGCAATTGAATGTTTAACCCGGACTTACGAGGGGTTGTCGAGGAAGGACACTGATAAAATGTTTGCTTAAGGCATGAGAGATGTCTAAATGCTCTACTATATAGCAATTATTATCTAATAATTGATATGTCGAGAAGACAACAGCGGCATAGATGAACTATATCCGCAAACAACCGAGTACGAGTACCGACATTAATATGTACATTGTACACACATACGTTTATATTGTATTGGAGAAAATGACCGACTACCTACAATAATAATAATATCGTGTTTTCGTATTTTTCTAATAAAAACAAAGTTTTCAATATAAAACCAGTGACTGAAGTGGAATAATATGTGACCAACGACCCGCAATAATAACGAAGACGGCTCGTTGTATTCAGAGGAGTAATAATGATGATAATAATAATATTGTTGTTGTTGTTGTTGTTGTTGTTATTGTTGTTGTTATTATTGTCGTTGGTGCAAAACTGCGAGAAAGCTCACGTTTTCTGAAAGATTGTTTGCTGCTGAGGGGGTGAAGAACAGTGCCATCGGCAAACGTAATATTGCGTAAGACGTGCACCGGAAGTCCTGGATACTAAAAATAGTATCGACCCTCGGGTGTTATATACTTACATAATAATATTATATTCCGACGTCGACGTAATATACGAGAGAGCAATAACAAAATAATAATGAAAATAATAACAAATTGTTTTCTTAGAAAACGGATTATTATTCGCGCGCACAATATGTACATATATATAATATTTACTCGTATATGTATATTTACTTTTCGCAAACACTTTTGCTATTACGAAATAGAGTCAGTCAATCGAATGTGACGATAATAACAATAATAATTTTAAAAAAAACAATCAGAAAACGAGTGTCGTAAGACATTATGTTTTATAATATATAGGTAAATTAATACACGTAACGTATTTGTCGTAATGGCGGACATATTTTCATGATCTGAGATGGTTATACGCTGAACGCAGTGGTGGATCCAGGGCTGAATTAAAAAAAACTCAATTGAAAATGAAGATAAATGCGACCTTTTTTAAACAACTTATGAATAGTGTTTTTATAACATAGTGTGACGTAATGTGATGATATATTATTAATTTCTTATGTTTTCCAAAATAAGTGAAACACGTGTTGATATCAAGAAAAGTTTTATGGTCTGAGGTAGAAGGTTAGAAGGAGGCCACTGACACACACCTTTGAATCAAAAAAAAAAAGAATAAGTTTAAGTGATATATCGGGTAGAGTTGGTATTTAGGTACCTACAGAATATATTACTCGAAAGTTATTAATGTCTGCTTACCATATAGAATGACATGCGAATTCTGAATTAATATAGGTATAAATATACCTATAATAGGTCTTGATATTCGTATCAATAATTGGAAAATTTTATTTTAAATTTTTGAATAGAAAATAGAAATGTATGTAATGTCTTGTCAGAAGTTTCAAGTCATTATGATGAAAATTCTTCAAAAAAACAACAAATCTACTTTATATGAAAGAAAAATTGTTATTATAATGTATGTTTAAATAATAGGAATATTTAATTTTGTCAAATTTTGAAATTTGAAATACTATGGTTGCTACTATAAAAATAATAAGACTACTAATCTACGTATTTTTAATTTTTTAAATTGTAATAAATGAATCTTGTATTCTAATTTCAATCCTTAGAACAAAAAATGTTATGAACATAAGTTGAAAATTTCAAAATTTTAGGTACATAAATGGCTAAAAATAAATCAAAATATTTCGACAAAAAATACCTACATTTTCAAAAGTTTTGACAGTAAAAAAATTATATCAACTTTAGGTATACCTATACAGAAAAATCATATGCTTTCAAATGGCTTAAAATAAGTCTAAGTCTTTTCAAAATTATAGGTATTGTATTTTTAAGAAATCTTTATTATAATTTGAATAATAAAAAAAAAAAATTGAAAATTAAATTTTTTGAACTGTTGCTAGAAATGTTGACAGTTTAGGAAATTATATCGTTATCATTGCCATTTTATCACGTATCGCTTTTTTAATCTTAATTTAAAATTTAAAATTTGAAATATAAAAACCCCTTATCGACTAAGTAAAGAATAAATGTCAGCATAACCATTACGTATATTTATGAGTTTTATTAAAAATGTTTTCATCAACAATAGAGTTAATCCATCGAGGAATGTGGTCTTCTTACAATATATTTGAAATTTATTTTATACGTTATTAATACGTTTGGTAAAAATGAATACAAAAGATTTGACATTAAAGTAAAATTATTGGATTTAACTATTATTTTAGAATCAACTATTAAGCCATTATCACTTCGGGAGATAGCTACAATAAATAGTATTTCAAGGCCACAACAATATACCCGACGCCATTGTAAAAAAAAATGCAAGAAAAATTGGTGTGCTTGCACATAGTATCAAGAATTTTAAATTTTAAATATCACCAAAGTTTGCCATGTGAAAATAATTATGAACAATATAATACCTAGTTGGTAACTGAATTTTTTCATTTTTTTTTTTATTTTTTTTTTTTTGACAAATTTTCTTGATATGTATTAATTTTTATTTATTAGTTATTTTAAAAAGTTTAAAATTCATAGTTAATTATTATTTTTAAACTAGGTCGAAATTAATTTAATATGAAAAGTTTAAAATAATATAAGAATAACAAATATCATTGATTACTTTAAAGTACAAGCTATAAATTTATTTTAACTAGAATAATATGTCTTAAACTTATGTAATTTTCTATCATTATATAACGAAAATATTTTACAATTAAATTTGTTCATTCGAGAATATTTTGACTTTTTTTTATAAGCATACATTATTAATATTATACCCATCATACCTGTATGGTATCAATAACAAGTTTTTTGATTGAACAATTCTTGCCAAAAGCATCTAAAAAAAGGTACATTCTTTTTATTTTCAATTATGTATTGCATCAATTATCATTTAATTATTAAATTATTTATAGATGAACGTAACTTATATTAAACAAAAATTACGCGTTATTTGTTAATATCAATAAACATCGACTAAGTTAATAGTCAAATAAATGATAATTAAATGTAATTATTTAAATTTAACTCATAGCTATATGACTAAATAATTCATCGTATATGGTAAAATTGCTAAATTTAAATGTTGAAATAATAATCACAGTCGTAGTCGTTATTGTAGTATCATAAATTGCCCATCAGTAATGTTTTATATGACTTCCTATAAATTGAAAAATTATGTACCTATATTTACATAGTTTTCAATAAATTAAGTTTTTTTAAACTACTCGAAAGTCGTACCTATATATACTGACCGAGTAACTCGAATAAATGGTTTGGGAGCTATAACTAAGTCATGTCCGTATTATTATCTAGTATTTAATTTATAGAAACATAATTGTTTTATAAATAATTAGTGTTAATACCTCACCTTTCACCGGCATCTTGCACTAATCCATCGATCATCATTAATATCAGCTATATTCCAAAATATCACAAAGTAAGTATTAATAAAAATTCGGGAATTTTAAATTGTGAAATAAACAATTCTTTTGAGTGGTAATAATTATTGGTAAATGAGAAAAATGGTACGAAACGTTTTTAGTGTTTTTTATTGTACCGTATTATCAATTGTATCATATTATGCTGAAATAATTTTGTTATAATATATAGTTAAAATATGACGTGCGGTATAAGGGTAGATAATAGACATATGCACAATGGAAAAAGCCAATCTCCATACAGCCACACTTTTCGTGTATATATTACTGCGGCAGGTTTCATCGCCGATAATCAAAATGTCACGCGATATTTTACACAATTTTCATTTTTTTTTCCCCAAGATGAACATTTTTCTGCATTGCAACGTTTTAGAAATAAAAATTTTGAATAATATTGGAAAATAATACAAACCCTTTGACTTTAAAATCGCATTTAATCGACAACTATAAAATACTATGAAATGCATATTGTACAGTTATAGATTAGGGTACCACCATTAAACAAAGTATAAATATTACTGAAAACAAACCGTCGTTATTATCTATTTTCTTTCGACACTTAATAATGTTGCGACGCGTTGATGAAGACGATTACGAATAGAATCGTGTTCTCGTTTTAAACCAAAATAATAGATTTTCTTTATTCGTTTGTATGGTCTTGTGGTGTTTCTTTTTCCAAGCCAGTGTTCTAATAAAATCTTAGAATAAATACTACAAGACATAAGTATACTGTGAGATGTTAGTAGAGGTTTTATTTAAATATCATATAGTGTTAAATTTCGGCGGGCTATGTGCCAATAAATATGAAGATCCGTCTACCATTTAACTCATTTACTGGAAAAAATTAAATATAAGAATAATAAACGTTATGTATATAAATAAGAAAAAAAAATGTAAAAGAATTTTGAATATATTATCATTATAAGTACACCGATATTGTACGGGTCAACCCGAGTTAACTTGCATTTAAAATCATTAAATTATCTATAGAATATTGAATAAATTATTTAGATATTAATGTATTGATTTTCAAACCAATAAAATATACACGACGTACTGTTATGGGCAGTACGACTGAGTTTATTTAGGAAGTTTCCCATTGATTCGTCAGATACAATTCAATAATATTTTCAAATTCAATAATTGATTCATCGAGTACTTGTATAATTTATTTTATTTTTTCTTCTATTAAATTATAATTAACATGTTTTTTTCTTGTTTTGATTTTTAACTTAACTTTTACCATTTTATTCAATGTATTGACGAGAACGTGTGGGCACTGCCGAAAGAGAATAACCAAGAACATTTTTTTTTTAGCACTAAATGTGTAAGCGTATATGTTATACATTTTTTTTTTTTTTACAATATTTTAGCAAATAATATGTAAAATATTCGCCTAGGTTGAAATCTGTAAAACAAAGCGGGGTAGAGCTAAATGCACGCGTGTGCATAATAAAATATTCATAATTTTCGAGAATTCATTAAATTTGCCTATATAAAACTCCTTGAAAACCATTCGCATGTCAAAAAAAAAAATAAAGATTCGGTTCAAGCTTTACCGGTTTACCGCCCTCTCTCTCAGCGAGCACTATTCATTCAACAACGGGTCACAGAGATCACATAGGCTCATTCGTCGAGTGAACAGGTGGGATGTAATTTTGAAATATAATAATCGTCCAATTTGGTATTTATAGTATCGGGTGCAACTTCTTTATTTCCCAATTACTCTTTCCGCGTATTTTTCCACTGTGTTTATTACGAAATATAATGTAAGACGAAATATGCCTCGCCCTCAAATGGTTAATGGTTAATAATATTTAGTGATTGTATACTACAAAAGGGGTCATTAAAATATTAAAAAATTAGAGCAAAATAAAAAAATTTTATTAATTTTTTTTTAACTTTTAATTTTGCTAGTTAATCAAATTTCTGATTTACCCAATGACGATAATAATTATAGTAGAATCCATTTTAATAACAGTTTTTTCCAGTTACTTTGAAATATTTGAATACGTTCATGTATGATATATAACTGTAATTAAAACTAATTAATTGAGTATTGTATTCTATATACTGGTAATTGGTATATAATATTATGATTTGAATGTTGAATTACCAATAAATAATTAATATTCCTTGATTTAATAAAAAGTTAACGCGCAAACTTTACCTAGACCATTAAGTGCACACAAGAGGAAGGATTAGTAAAAGATACAATTATAACTTAAGACAATGTATTTAATTATCATTTGAAAATAAAAAAATAAAAGTTACACAACTACAGTGTAATAACATGTGTGACCCGGTGCGATAATTATAAAAACTAACTCTTTTTAATCGAGTCACGTATAGCTACGTATAATAGATACTTATGCATTGTTTTTCCGTATTTTAATATTAAACCTTGAGTCTTGCATATTACATATTATTTTGTTATAAATCAATAGCTAAACTTACGGTCATAATAATATAGATCGTAGACTTCACTTGACAAACTCGAGTTAATTTTTTTCAGTTATTTTACCCTCATTTGGTAAAATGCATAATAACATAGTGGCAGTCGCGTGCAATACATGCCAGTCAAGTACCCATATTATTTTCTTATTATATATTAATAAAGAAGGTATATGTTTAAAAAAAATGTATATTTGTTACATAACATTATTTAATTTTAATATTTTTTATAATAAAAGACGCATTGGGACCATTAGGTACATATTTTAAAAGTATAGACATAAAAAAACAGTTGCTTGACGGTTTGAATCGGTTTGATTTACCCGTTATTACGCACGAATATAATATGTGTATAGTTATTTATTTCATTTCATTTCATTTCCGACGTAACCGCTTAGGTAGGTACCTACCATACCTGATAATAATAATAATATACATATCGTTAAAGTTACGTAAACACGTCAGTGCTGTAGTGTTCTATGCGTGCGCGTCTATGTGTGTGTGTACTGTGTACAGTGTTTCTGCCTACGCACATTACATATTATTATTTTATATCCAATGGTCAAATTTAGGAGAAAGGGGGAAGGGGGAAGCTCCTTTAATATTATATATATTTTATATTTTGTGAGGATTCCTATTAATTATTTTTCTTAGAATTGGAGAGTGACAAATACCTACGTTATTTTACAAAATATTTTTATTATTTCTATTTTGCAAAATTGCATTGACTATACAAAATTATTTCAATAATATATTCAATCTGATGTATATAATTTATTATAATTATTATTATCATGTTACTTTATCATTAAGACGGTATGGGATACTATTTAGTCGGTTTTAAACTCTACCGATTTTAATGACCTATATAAACTCATGTGATGGTAAACGTTCTCGGGCTTACTTTCAGCACTATTTGATGAGTAATTATTTCAACTCTCTCGAGTGTGTAATAACTTTGTTTGTAGGTGTATTATATTTGTATCGTTATAATTTAATGTTTTCAATAGTAATAAAAACATAAAAATTAAAAAAAAAGCCTAGTTTATTAATTGCACTGTTCCCGTATAGACTACAACTTTGAACTTCCAATTCCACGATAAATGTTGAATATATAGGTTATAAAATTAGGTACTCCAGTTAAGCATAATTTTTATTCGGGAGAGTTTACGTATTTTACTCGTGAAAATGCAGTGTTGATCCAGGAGAATTTACTACCTAGCTTTTTTGAAAAATCGACAGAGCTTATCACACAATCGGCTGTGTTTAACATCGTCCAATATAATTTATTTATATATTTTTTAAAATATATGATTTTATTTACATTGATTTATTTAAAGTTATGTTGTATGCGATTAAATGATTGTGGTTCAAAATTTTTTATTTCAATCGGTCGTGAGTAACGCTATCACGCTTACATTTTTTCCATATTTAACACATAGGTTCGTATTTAAATTTTATTCAATCCAAGCACTGTTTATGTATCGCATAACATTATAATAATTATAATACTGCCCAAGTTTTTAAATTTTAAGTCGTTCATAGAATAAATCAAAATAAATATTTTCGCTGTATATAGCATCGATATGAAATATACGCGTATATTATTGTAGTAATGTACTGAAAGTATACACAGCACACACCATGATCCATATAAATAAAAACGAATGTTTCTTTGTTTGTTTTCTATTAGTTCAACAGCTATAATACTGGACCGCTTTCAATAAAAGATATATCAATAGATTTCTCGAGATCCGGAGATTGTTTATAGCTTTTTTTCGACTACTTTACAGGTTGCTATACGCGCACTGCTCACACATGACGAGTTTAGCTTTGGATCACAAAAATCGAAAAATGTTTTTATTTATTGAAATAGTTTTTATTGGTCACTGATTAAAAACTACTACCATAATAATCAGAAATATGACTTGTGTGATTTCGTACAATTCTTATTTTGGACATATTTTTGATGTGGACATACACAACGACGAATACGAAAATCTAAACGATAGGTATTGCATTTACGTCGACTTTTGGGCATTCGTGGAATTTCTCTCCGGTTTTTTGGTATTTACCTACCTACATAGGAAAATATGTCCAGAATTAAAAAAAATGAAAAATCGTAAAATCAATCGTCGTATAATTTAATGTATTTGCATAAATTGATTTTCAATCGAGTCAAAACGGAAAAACTCGGCAGAATACGGGTAATACAGCAGCCATCATAATAATTATACTATTATAAAATATATTATCTGCTGTAAAACGTTTTAAACGACCGCTGCGGCCAAGTTTCGGTGACAGTGTGTCGTTCGGGGTTCGTGCCGTGTAATAATTTAAACATATAATATTTTCATCGTCATAATAGGATATCGTACGGTCGTCTCGTGATCGTAAGACCACACGATCGCGAAAAGGACGACTATATGGTCGCAGGAACAGGAGCAGCTGCAGAGTGTGCACTGTGCATCGACACGGTAATACACACGTGCATGACCCAAACGCGGGGCAGACCACTCCGTACATACGACGACCACTACCGCGGTATGCGCGGTCGAGCGCGTGTGTGCGTTTGCGTGTAATAATAATAATATAATATTCTATACCACTCTGCGGACGAGCTCACACACACACACGCACACGCACATTATACACCGGTTAGGTGCTGCCTGACATGTCAAATAGCATTACTCGACGGCCGATTACTTGCGTTTAAACTGCTGAATTATTATTAGCCAACAATTCGGGTTCGGTATATAATATTATCTGAGCTATAAACATTGTGCTCCGGGTCTATATCGTCTCCCACCGTTTGCCCGTCGTCGTCCGTTTTTCTCTCTCTCTCGTTTTCTCGTTATTTTCTATGCGCGTACACTTTTATAATAATATTATGTAAATGTACATTATAATAAGTAATAACACAACGCGCACGAGCACGGCCGACCGCTGCGGCCGGCCTTATAATGTGTACATAATATTAATATAATTTATATTTTATAAAATATTAATGCGATATTATGTTACGGCGTGTCGTGGCGGAGCATAGTCTATACCTGCACCTATCTGTATTCGCTGTGTAACCACTCACCACATACAATAATATATATATAATAATAATAATATTACAATCTATGCAGTATACTTGTACTTATTAATTACATGCCATGTACGTGTGTATCCACTATATATCAGTGGTGCACAACTTGGGGTAGGGGGGGGGGGAGTCGTGAAATTTTCAGTAAGGGCTAGTAGAAAATAAAACAGGTAATGAACACGTATTTGGTTTTGTATATTGGATTCACAATATTGAAACCGTAGCAGAGTCGTATAATTGTGTACGGATGATAATTATTCAGATTATTGTTGATAAAATCAATCCAATTAAAAGTTTCAAGCGATGAATAATTGATATTTCGAACTTTCAAAGTAATCTATATACATATAATAATTGGTAATAGATCTCAAGGCACTTCCTCCTGTGATAAATTTTGGATTTCCATTAAAAATATATAAATGTCCAGAATTATTTAAAACAGGCTCTCTACATCCGTTTACAATAATGCGAAGATATCATAGGCGGTACCTACATGTTGTTTGATTTTTATAAAATATTTATACGTATTAAAAAGATTCGATAGTCGATATAAATACATCCGTTCCCCTACACTGGCTGTACAGATTTGGTGCTGTCTGTGTAGGTACGCGCTCAATTTATATGTATAAACATAATACTGCGAGCTGACTAGTCGAGTATACAATGTGTACGCATTTTTATAATACTTACGTATGTCACATACGGTATGTGGGTAGGTATGCACTATACATAGCATCGTATAGATACGTTGGTTGTTAGGGGGTATGTTTATGCTAAAATCGCTCAATCGGTGGCGAATTTGACAGAGTAAATGTGAACACGACCCTCGCCCGCGGGAGCCCCTAAGCTCGATACCTTAGAGTATTTTTTTTTTTTTTTTTAATTAGGTCTGTTGGATCGCGCGCGATGACTGCTGACATCAACACGAGGAAACGGTAGAAAAAAATAAACGAAAAGAGAAAACTGAAAAGAAATAACAATGACGCGTTTAACCCTGAATTGGTTTAAATTATGCATTACAGAAGTGATTTCGACATTTATACCTCTGCCCCCCCCCACCCATAATCACCTCACAACGACAACCGGCATTCGTATTACTATTATTATATATTCGGTATTATCATATAAACGCCGGCGCGACCTGCAGTGGATTGGGTGGACGGGTGATGGTTAAGTCGTACCTGTTATGAGTATAATATTATTATTATTATATACCTACATCGCACGCACGTGCAGCTTTTTTCTTCTTTCGTTTTTACGGTTTTTTTTTTTATTATTATTCTTACGCGGCTGTGGCTGTAAGTACGCGTGGAGCACATGATCCGTGTGTGCTACTCGAGCAGTATAGAGCCCGTCCCGCGTATATTATACTACTTTGGCTACTAATTTATTACCGAAAGCGCATAGGTGTAAAGCCTACCTACATGGCCACATAATATTATTATTTTAATGCACGACACAACAATATATGATATAATAATAATAATATATACAGACGCAGCCGATGTCCAGCGCGTTGCGTCCATATAATTTTCGTAATTACCATTATTATTGTCCGAAAATGAATAATATAATAATATATATATATAGGCAACACTATGTAACACTGTATAACGTGTTTGCGTGTAATATGTTATTATATTATTATAATTTTCCGTCTAGGCGGGTCCAGTGAAACATATTATAGGTACTATTGTACAGACAAATTCCGTCTGTCTGTCAGCGAAAAGAGTGCACACACAACACCGCTGCGGGACAGTGATGGATCTGAAGCTAATTTAAAGGGATGAACAGGTGAACTATTATCGTATAGGCGTACTTATACAACACCGAAAATAAAAACTAATTTCGATGAAGTGCGGTGGTCCGGATCACCGGATACATATAGTAACTATTATCGTAGTCTGTTGTTCTATGATATTCGATAATTTATTATAATCATATAGATAATCAAAAGACCGCATTTTGGTAATATTTAATAATTAAATTATTAAAACGCCGTCTTGCCGATTTACTTCAAATAGTGTGATTAAAAAAAATTCAAAGGTGGCCAAATCCAATACTGTTCCGAAGTTAAAAGTTTATCACCATAATTGTATGTACTACAGGAATATCATAAAAACTGCTACCTATACATTCATGGACGCATAAATAAATTCAAGCGCACTATTTTTAGTATAAACTCTACTAGGAAAAATCAGTTGACTACTTAAAATTATTATATATTATTTTTTAGGGTTTTAAATTTAATACATTAAAAACCCCTTAAAAATACACTTAAACACCTTATGAATGCATTCAAATCTCTAAAACTACATAATAAATATACGTAACATTTAAGTTTAAAATTAATTAACATATAAACAAAAAATAATAAATAAAACCATAGTCCGTATAATAAAAACGAAATTGTTTGAACAAATGAAATATTTGAACTAATTTAATATTGCAGTTATGCAATACATAAAATAAATACAAACATTTAATTATTTAGGACTGTCCATCATAATAAAATAAAAATATGTAGGTACATTATATGTCTTATATGTTCATTTATATAATATATATATTTTTTTAACTGCATTTTAACTGTGATACAAATTTTGTATGAATTTTAACTTAAATAAATCAAATTTAAGTCTTAAAACTGCTAGATTATAAGTACAAGAAAGCAAAACCGAGAGACTTCACATTACACCTTCTCATTACGTTTTTATCTAACCGCTGTTTTGGCGGAGTCAACAACCACACTTAGCGGTAAGCAAAATAAACAATAATTACGATGTATACCATAATACACGCAAATAATACTGATCACGTCAGTGTTGGTACCTGCAAATATTAAAAGCTATAAAATAATAAAATGTGAAAGTGTACTAGGTATATCAATTAATATTCAAACCTTTTAAAAGCCACTAAAAAACTAATATTTAATATTTTTTAATTGTGACGAAACCAAAGCAATACAACATTATACTATTTACATAATATATTTTTTAAATTAATTGATTCGATGATATTATATTATAGTACCTACGACAGTACGTAGTACGAATTTCGGTGTTTCTGAATTCAACGGTACTTCGATATTCTAACCTATAGCGGTAAACAGTTCAACCAGTATTCGGGCAATCACTGGTATACCTCGTACATTTTGTAATTTACTTTTGATTATAATAAATAAATGGGTACCTATATATTTCTTCTTACCAAGCTGATTTTACCTCCCACAGCACACAAACAGGCAGTGCCACCCACGTCCTCGCTCCTGTCCCCTCCAGAATCTAAATACTGCTGTGCTTGTACCTATATTACACATGCACGTATACTCATTTATAAATTATTATGCATTTATTGAAATATACCGTTTGGTACCGTGTACGTAGCTCCACGTAGGTACAACACATTTAAACAATCAGGCATACGCATATAGGTATGATCTGGAGAAGGGGAGCAAAGATATCGTTTTACCCACTGATCTAAGTCCTATAATTCATTGTATTATTATAATATGTTTGAACTTGAATATTATTTTTTTGTGTGCGTTTTATATAGGTACACCTAATTTAGTTATCTCTCGTTAAAATATTTATATTGTGTAATGAGTACACTTAACATTTTGTTCGTTATGACGTGGATAGTACAAATTTCTTCAAATTCTTCAAAACTCCAAGGACTGCTTTATTATGTCAATGCGCCTGCAGTTTATATAAAACGAAGCTTCATAAAAAATTCCTTTAAAATATCAAGTTTTCTATTCCAACTTTAATTCGAGTTGCATATAATATTTATTTTATTGCATTAAATTATTATTTTTACGCATTTTATTAATTAATTATATCAATGTCATTAGTCGTTTTTATTACGTTTGTATTGAGTACGATCAGTATGCATAAAAGCCTTTGTTCATATATACCATTAAATTATACGCTACATTGCTTGTATACTTTATTAAATATCATGAAATCTATAAAAATTTGCTCCAAATCGATTGTTGTAAATGATAAAAAAAATCAAAGTTTAAGTTTAGCCATTGTTATAATTTTGATCCCTTAATTTATTATAATGTATTATTCACTCACAATTATTCCTCTTAATTATTTAAAAAAACTTTTTTCATAAAATTCATTACACGATAAAAAAAATGTATTATAAATTATAATTCATAAAGCTTTAATGCTTACACGAAATGGATTTATAATTGGTATTATTTTTTTTTTTATAAGAATGTCACCTTTCCGGCTTCACTATGTTTATTTTTAGACAATAGGTATCATTTAATACGTTTTATTAAAACTGTTGGAGTATCCAAATGTTGAGTTAAAAAAAAAAAAAAAAAATTAAACGGATAAAAAAAATCTAAATTAAAAATCGTGTCATGCGATGACCCTCCGACATCCAAACGCGAAATTCAAGCGTTCCTGTTGGCTGTTTTATCGGTAGTTTAATATCATATACGTATATAGGTATATACATAATATATTGTAGGCAGGTACCTAAAACACTGCACAGACGTAGATACCAATTATTATTATTGGGTATTATTATTGTTGTTCAAGATTTTCGAATGCGTTTTGTTCTCGGTCGCTACAGAGATCGGTAAATATATCAACATCGATGCTTACCCAACCCGCTGAATCGTTTTACTTAAATTACACGTTATACACACACAAACGACTGTTGATGTGTGTGTGTTTGTAAACGGTCGGTATTTCTCGCGTTTTTTTTTTCATCTCATTTTCGACAAAAAGCACGCACGACGATTCACCACGTGAACACGTGTTCCATCGCCTCGGACAATACGAAAACGACGTACCGCGTACCTATATAATTATTACATTATACACATTACCTATATACGGCTGTTTGTACGATAGGTATTTATTATTATTATTATTTATTTATTTATGTTGTTTTTTTTTTTTGTTTTTTTTCTCCTTCAATTCCATTTAACACGACGCAAGAGCGCATAATATGTACGTGGGTACCTACCTTATAAGTATAATACATAATAGATATAGCTACCAAAACAAGTACCTAATGTATAAATGAGGCTTGTTATAACAAAACAAAAACCTTATTATTATGTACGTGTATAATAATATCGATTGACACGTTTTCGACGAGGTTTTTTTTTCGATATGATATATTATTATTTTATTTTTAAATTAAACCATGTAGAAATTCGAAAAAATTATTTTTTTATTGAGGTTACTTATATTTAACATCGTTTATGAAATTCAATCTGTATAAAATAAAATAAACGTATACATAATTATACACTGGTAACCTATATATAATTAAGTATTTATCTATGCACATATTACTTATAATCAATATATAGGTACCAGCTAAAGGTATATATGCGTGTATATGTATACTATATATATATATATATATACACATAATACATATATTGAGATATGTAGGTACGCATGTTTGTAAAATCTATCACAAATCATGAGTTATGATTATATATGTTTGTTCGTATATTCATTAGGTATACGTTATAACTTAGGTACGTAGGTACTATAAACAAATAATTATTAGCAATATTATAAATAATAAAGCGGTGAAGACTTTAGAGGGTCATTAGCCTCTTTAGGTTATTCAATTATCATTTATGTACATCTCATTATAAACTTATCATAGATAATATTTTTTTTTTTCACTTGTTATGTGTATGGTATATCATTATTGTAACTATATTTTAACGTTATACTCTCTAAATTTCTTAGAAGCTTAGTTGCACTAGTTCAATGATCTTTATTTAAAAAAAATTATCCATAAAATGCTAATTAATAAAATAATATTTAACAAATTAAAATACCAATAGTAATGGGTAACCGATACATTGTATCTATGGGTTTAGGGCGATAAATAATATTTGAGGGGGGGTTTAATCTCCGCTATTAATTTTAAAATTATCATTTTTTGGAAGGGTCATCGAAATTAAAATAAACTCTAAAACAGCCATCAAGATATTTGTCAAAAATCATTATTAGGAAAATAATATTAGGTGAGATTCAACTATTAAATACTTCTATAGTACCTATCTAATCGAAATCATAATAATTCATCAGATGAATCTATGATCATTTATGTGTTTTTTTATTAAATTATTATTTAACTATACTACCTTTGACTTTTGTGCTACATATATATTTTTTTTATTTTTTGACAAAATGTATTTTGGTGGAATCGAAAATTGTATATCGTTTTTCGTAAAAAAGAGCTATGCGTACATTTTTACAATTAATCAGTTTTTGGCGGGAAAAGGTCATGCCTACTATAATAAGGGTCCCTACTCTCTAGTAGTTTAAATTGTACGAATATAATTAACAATACGATTCTATGTAATAGAGAATAAAATCGAATAATTTTAATATTATTTGTACCATGTTCAAAATAATAACAAAAAATAATAGTATTGACAAAAAAAAAAAAAAAATAATAATAATAAATTTAATTTTCATTGCATACAAACGATATAACGTAACATATAATTTAATATTTTTCATCAAACATATACCAGTTACCGAAAACCGAATGTATTAGATAATACACATTGTCACAGACTAGGGCGTATGTATATTGTAAAAACAGATCATTATGCATTTATACTATACTATAAACATTTAAAAATTTGGAAATGGGATAGCTGATTTATATATAT
Organism: Aphis craccivora; assembly: GCA_009835225.1. Classification (NCBI taxonomy): domain Eukaryota; kingdom Metazoa; phylum Arthropoda; class Insecta; order Hemiptera; family Aphididae; genus Aphis; species Aphis craccivora. Next base: position 2,117 of record VUJU01003865.1, on the reverse strand, counting down.
TATATGATCATGGTGCCTATTTATCTATTGTATCCCATATCGGATTATTGTATGAAACTTTATATAGGTAAATATATCAATAGTAAATAATACAATATATAAATATGCGAGCTACCGTTACTGCAATGATTTATAACAAGTTACATAGGAATAGCATTTTTTCTGTAACGCTGATTGATATCGAATTTTTAATATTTAAAAAAAATCTAGCATACAATAATTAAAAATATAATTTAATATTTTAGATTCTTAGTGGAGCGATAAATGTAATTTGGTTTTACAATCAATTTATTTGTTTTGTTCTAGTTTCTACTAACATAACTTGGTAGAGAAAAAAAAATACTTCAATTTTATAGTTAGAGACTCCGCGGTAGCAAATTTATACTTTTTAAAGTTATCCGGAAACACTTAAACGATACCAAAAAGCAGAAATATTTACATCATAATAAAGAGTTCGACATATTGAATTTTTTTTTTTTTTTTTGTTTTAATTAAAAACTAATAAGTAATAACCATTGATAGATACTACAAATATTTATAAAATATTTACATTACTATACTTAACATAGCTTTCAAAATAATTCAAGTATAGATATTAGATACTCGTATTTTACCTATATTTTGAATTATTTAATTACACTCATTACACAAGAGGAACATTAATTATGGTTATTAAGTTAAAGCTAAGTTCAAAAATTTATTTTTGTAACTTATTTGATTTTCTAATTAAAGAATTTCCTGTAAGAATTTGACTTTGTCCTTATTACAATTAATTTTAAATCTTGTTTACCTGTTATGCTGTCATTCAACTTTAATTTTTTCTGTGTTTGATTACTTTTGTATAATGATTTTAAAATAATATGGATTAACAAATCAATATTCCGTGATTGAATAATATTTAATTGAAATAAACGTGTGATTGCCTAAATTACTAAAGCTATATTAGTTTGCAATAACAAGGAATAGTAAAGGATGCATTTTTTACAAAATATTAAGCTTATAATTAAAAAATGAAGAAAAAAAATTGGTTTATCACTTTAATATGTATGACCCAGTAACCCAGGCTCATGATAACTAAAAATAATTAAATTTCTTCTTGAACGAGTTGTTTATATTTTTTTCCGTATCAACTTTATATTTTTATAGTTAAATATATGGTTTGTTAGCTATTAAATTATACCTAGCTTAATGTTGTTACGACGTTGACCTTTGTTTGTTACTTACTGCACAACAGAATGACTTTTAGATTTTTTTTCTTTTTCTTATTCGTACAATAGTGACTCCAAACTCATATCTATGTTGCTTAATAATAATAGTGACATCATTACCACGGTATTCACTTACCAATATGAAATACACCATGTAAAAAAATAAAAACATTTTATAATTATAAATTAATTTGTTTAATACCATTCATAAAGTAAACAAATATATCTCCCCAAGCTAATAAGTGCACACGCCATTTAAAACTTACATTTATACTGCAGTGGAACGTTATAATGTCATTAACACAGGACAGACTATCAAGTGATTATTACCAGTTGTCTAAACGGCATAGTTTTTGGACTATAACTATAAAGTAAATTTAATAAGAACAGCTATAATAAAATGCACGTTATACATATTAAACCCGAAGTGCTTGTTATATATAGTGCACAATATATTTAACTCAAAAATAGCACTTAGTCCGTAATTCGTATTATAAGTACTGAGTGATTTACCAAGCACGCTCACCCCTTTTTTTCTTCAGTAATGCAGTTTTTTTGATTTTTAAATATTTATATATACTTAAAATTCTTATACTAATTAAGGAATTTCTCATAATATTATAAATGACAACACTCCTTTCCTTTATTACTGTAAATTTTAATTATTTAATGAACAATTTTTCTCATGATGTATTAAAATTAAAACGAATAGTAGTGTTACTAGTGTTTGCGTTATATAACCTTGCAAAGGTTTTATTGATTATAACTGTCATAAGAATAATAGATAATATATTTTAGTAATATTTTCCATTTAATACTATTTTTAAGGAATAAATTATTGGTTGCATAAACATTTTAATAACTGAAAAACTCATCGTTAAAATTTTAAATTAGGTAAATCAATATTTT
>VUJU01003864.1:0-22699 GCA_009835225.1 Aphis craccivora | reverse complement strand
AATTTTTTAATCACTATAAGAATAACTTATGAGGAACTTTGTATTAAATTTTCAAGTATTTTCATTGGGCCAAAAAAATTTTATCGACTTGTCGACACATTAAAAAATTTTTTTAGAAAAATTGAAAAGTTCAGTTACCTATAAATAGCTAAAAAAAATTTAAAATATTTTGAAATTTAAATCACGTAAAGAAAACGTGAATCTTAATAACTGGGAAAATTTTCAATTATCTACGACTTATACTTTTTAAAAAATAACAAATATTTAAAATCGTTTGAGGATAAATCGTTATCGTTACGCTATTTCCTAAAAATTTAAAATTCAAACACGCTTAAAATTTTTCCTATAATGATGCTACGAGTTTTCTCTATAGCTACTCGAAGGAAAACTTATGGAAAACTTAGTGTTGTATTTTTAATCCTTAGTTATAAAAACAACAAATTTTATGATTTTTCAACTTCAAAATTACTTACAAATTTTCGCGTTTTTGACAAATTTCGTAAAAATTTGAACTATAAACGCTTATAAAAAAAATTGTGAGTAGCGATTTTTATTTTTTTTTTAATTGCAATTAAAACAACTCATAAGGAACCTTGTATTAAATTTTCAAAACTTTTTGGTCATCCAAAATTTTTTTATCGATATTTCAAAAAAAATTTCTCAAAAACAATTTAAAATTTCTTTGGTCTATAAAAAATTTGAAAAATTAGCTGTATATAGATACACTGACATAAACATTTGGTGAAAATTTCAAGTAATTATAGGGATTAGTTTTTGAATTACAAGCATATAAAAAAATCGATTTGGTCGAAAACTGATTTTGCGTAGAAATTCCCGTTTTTCCTTAATTTTTTTTTGGTTTTCCCCGGCGCTTTTGAAAACTAATTGGAAATTCAATGCATCAACTAGATTCATTTTGCTACAGGAAACCACCCCCAAAGTTTGAAATTGAAGCATTATTTCGACACGTTTTCATGTACACAGACACACAAAAAAAAAAACACACAACATTGTAAAATCAATACATTCATCGCTCCGCTCAGAATTTAAAACTTCTCAGTACCTATATTTATCTTCAAAGATTTTGAATAACTTAACAGTACTTAATTTGCTTATGGGTTAATTCGGCACTATATGCAATTTTATATTATTTTATAGATTCTAAGCGGAGCGATAAATGTATTGATTTTACAATGTTGTGTGTTTTTTTTGTGTGTACACGAGAACGTCTCGAAATAATGCTTCGATTTTCAATTTCAGTAGCTTTTACGGTTCGAAAGTGAATCTAGTTGGTGCATTGAGGATGTCATTTTTTGGAATTTTTTTGCAATTTTTTGAAAAAAATTAAGGAAAAATGAGAATTCTTACGCAAAACCAGTTTTCGACCAAATAGATTTTTTTTATATCGGTAGTTGTAATTCAAAAACTAATCACAAATAAAAATAAAGATTATATTTAAAAAAAAAAGTTATTTTAATTAACTTTTAAGAATTACAAAATATTGTACAATTTTTAATTTTAGTTATTCAAATTAAATATTACTATATATATATATATATATATATAATTAAAATATAGAACGATGTACAATAAAATGTAAGAATGAAATTTATATGAAAAAAAAATCATGAAATATATACCTATACCTATACCTACGTCCTGCAGTATACATATAAATTTTGAAAGTTGAAAAAGATTGCGCACGCCTAGTCCATATAATATAAATGTATTTGTAGGCTTGACACACTAGATGCTGTACATTACAATAAAATAATTAAAATAAATTATGGAAAACATTTATATTGGTAATTTTAAATAGGGATTCAGTAAGTTATTATCATACATTTTACCTACACTATATACATTTTTTTATATAATTTATATAGTTTTACATCGTAGGTAATAATATAAAGTATTGTACACTGACGTGATATTACATTATGTATATCTATAGCCGTGTATTGTATAATAATATTATTGAGATTTCAGATTACTGATTGATCAGTGGCCATGGACCTACCTACTACAAACGATTGTCGATTTCACTATTTTTCGGTGATTTGGCTTATTGGCTATTGTTTTCAGCGCATCTATGTATATTCAGTGTCTCTGTGGTGCGTTGGAGTTTTTCTCGTAAGAACATAATATTACAATTTAGAATATTACTGGACGTAATTTTTTCGTTTATGGATTTTCCTCGTGATCGATCCTTTTGAGTTTTTTTTTATGCGAAGTGACTTACGTATCCTGTCCTTTCGCTATAAAGTTTCGTTATTAAAAATTTTTACTTTTCAAGTTTATTAATATCAATATTAGTAATATTACATTATGTCTAGTTCAGGGAGTTCCGACTCCAATGAAACTGTCGGTGGTATTGAGGCTTCCAAAATCAAGTACGTATACGTAACATTTTGTTTAAAATTAACTTACTATTTACTATTTAGTTTATTAACTAAATCTAATCTTTTTAGTTTTTAATATATTGAATTACCTACCTGTATATGCTAGTAATCGGTCAAAAAAAAAAAAAAAAAAAATTGCACTGAAACTGAATTATAGCGAAAAATTATAGTTCATTGAATGTTTAAGAGAAAACTCGTGTTTTTATAGTAAATAGTTAAAAAATGAATGTTTTAAATGCCTATAATAATATCGTTAAAATAAGCATAATATTTTGAAAATTAAATTATGCGAAAAAAATTCTAATCTAATAATATCTAAATAAATGTTGAAAGTTTCATGACTTATACTCCTTTTGAATAATAACAAATATTTAAAACCGTTTTTGAGAATAATTCGTTATCATTACGCGTTTTCGTAAAAATTTAAAATTCAAACGCTTATACATTTTTTTCTTATAATGATGCTCGAGTTTTATTTATAGTTATTCGAATGAAAACTTTAGGTTTTTGCGATTTTCGCGAATTTGACATATTTTGTAAAAGTTTGAACTTTAAACGCTTATGCTTACATAAAAAAAAATGTTGACAAACAATAAATTTTTTATTTTTATTAAATGCAATAAGAACAAACTAGGTATATGAATCTTTTGTATTAAATTTTCAAGTTTTTTTACCATTCAACATTTTATTTATAGACATTTCAAAAAAAAAAAAAAAAGAATAGGTACTTAGAAAAATCGAAAATTTCAGTGGTTTACAAATTGATCAAAAAAGTTATAATATTTTGAAGGTTTAACAGTGTATAGATAACGCTAATATAGACATTTTGTGAAAATTCCAAGTATTTATAGTGATTATATTTTAACTTTCAACTATATAAAAAATCGATTTGGTCGAAAACTGATTTTGCGTAAAAATTCCTGTTTTTCCGTCACTTTTTTTTTGTTTTTCTCGATTTTTTTGAAAACTGTTGGAAAATCTAGCACATCATTAATATTGTTATATTATGTTATGTATATCGTGTGTAAATATTGAATTTGAAATGTATATCTGTTGAAATCATAGGGATGCGTCGCAACAGTACATATTCGCCTTTAAACTATTCCCGATTAAAATTGTAGCTTCGATAATGTTATTCGTCAACTCTTCCACTGAAAGCCTGGTACCGTTGTAGAGTCGTTATGAAGGATTAATGTTTCGTAAAAGAATGATAGACACCCCAAATTTCAATGTTAGAAAGTTAGAAATTTCTTTCGCGCTAATTACTATTATTTTTGTAAATAATAAGAACCATAATTATAAACCAAAACTTCAATCGTAAATTTCAAAATGTCTGTTTGAGCACCTTTCACCTCTCGGGGTTAGGCCTATCACTTTAAAAAGTATCTCATGCCCGTCTCCTGGTTCTAAGCAAGCTCCCAACCAATTTTCAGTCAAATCGGTTTAGTAGCTTAGGAGTATATTCAATACAAACAAACAATCAAATCTTTTCCCTTTATTAGTATAGATAAATATATGTTACTTATTTACTTAGATTCAATAAATTATATCATAATTGGCAAGATTAAAATTTAAAAAATATTAATATTAATTATAATTAATACTATATAGTGAATTAGTAAAATTACCAAGTATTTAAACAAAAAATTAAATCTTGTTAACATTGGTGGTTACATATTATTATAATTTATTGTATAAATGCTTTAATATAAATGAGTTTATTCTAGTATTAAGAGGGATGTAGGAAAAAACCCCCACGAATCTGTGTACTATTATTTATCCCAGCACTCCCTAAATTCTCAGATAAAGTGTACCTTTGTTGTTTATTATTATTATTTTGAAAAAATTTTTCTTATAAATTTAAAAAAAAATGTAAATATTATTTTATCCTTACAGTGAATTTTACCAAAGAAAGAACAGTTTAATACCACGGTAGAAACAGTGGAATCGTCTTATTCATATTAGTCGTCGTAAGCCTAATGTTCCATTTTTTAATAGTTTTTAAGCGCTAATACCTATGTATGTGCTTACAGGTATTGTCGGACAAGTACATCACAAGCTTATGACAACATTTACATACATGTATCAAATACACAATACTAAAGGTAGTTAATATTGATTTAAATCATCTAATTTAAATAAATATTTATTATTGTTGTATTATGTAAGGTTTAGGAGAGGAAAAATCTATAAAGGAAGCAAAACAAAATGCTGCTGCCCAAATGAGAGAAAAAAGGTTTGATTTTAAAATTGACTTTTTGAACGACAGTAATAAAATGTTAAAATGTACAACTGCCACTGATATTTTTGTAGTTAATGAAAATGATACATTTTTAAGTAGTACTGAAGGATCACAAATTATAGATAAAACTATTTCAGATATCGACGATAAAGAATTGTAAGATAAATCAACTACTTAAAAAACTAAAAAATTTTTTATATATTTTATAAGTACATTCTTAGGCAACAATTTAAGAATAAAGAAGTACAAATGGTACATTGCGATATGAATCCTGCTGGAGCTTGCAAGTGTTATGCACAACTTATAAACGACACCGTCATTCTACTACAGTCTTAAAATGTTAAACAAAGACCAAACGGAAAGTAATATACAGTATTTACAAAGAAATTTTTTTATTTACAAATAATAGATGGTACATACCTAATAATCATTTAATTTATATTAATTTCCTTGTTTCAATTTTCTAAATATAATATTTTTAGGAACTGCTAGTATGTATCAAAAAAGGAGGTAAACGTAATGCAGCACGTTTGATGTTTGAAACGATTTAAAATTAAAATCTGCATATCTAATAACACAGTTATTGACTAAAGTAATGTGATTTAAATGTTTTTACCTATTTGATATCTAATTTAAGTATAAAACAAATGAAATTTAAAATGTATGTTATTTTAAGGATTTTAACAAAGTAAATACATTGATATATTATATATAATGAAGAAAATCAAAAACTATGAATATACCAAAACACAATATGGTGTTTTTGCCTTACATGACGTTTCATTCAATAGTTTATAATTAATGCAATATATTCAAATCACAGCATGAATATATACATTTTTCGTAAGAGCCCAGGCACTTTTAATCAATGTCTTTCTTTTCGAAATCACTATGCAACACTTCTGCAGTTGCACACTTGGGGTGAATTCTTGTTTATCAGGTTACTCAATGTAAGTCTGGACTTTAGGTAAATGTTTTGGATTATAAATTATGTGAGTAAAAAGTAACCAACAAAATATATTAATTAATATAATTATAATTCTGTAGCAAATTTACATAAAAACTAATACAACTTTTTATCATTGAAGTCTATTCAAGATATTAAGAACTGTAGGGTTGTCCGTATTGTAATTTCCTATCAATACCAAGCTTCCATATTCAGTTCAAAATGTTATTCTAAACATGTGTTCTGTTTGAAAATAATTTTAAACAAAATATTATCAAATAATTACTTGATTTCATACAATTATCTAGTTTTCACAATTTACATTGTAATAGACAAATAAATCTGTTTAAATAAAAATAATAATTAAAATAGAACACTCGATCAATAATTTAACTAAATAACGATAACCTTAACATAATAGAATATATTTCTATTACAGAAGACAACAAAATGGTCAATTAATATTTTAAAAGAGAACTATTTCCTTGTCTGCCATACAAAAAATCAAAATAATATCACTTCAAACACAATTTTTTTTAACTGTATGCTATCTAAGATCAGATAAACCTTGGCTAATAATAATTTGCACTTAATTCACAAAATATATTGATTTTATTCAATTTAATATCACTGAGTAAAAACTTGTTACCTATATGAATGTCGTGTTAACATTTTGTTCTCCTTATATTTTAAAATACATAATAAAAAATCAATACATTCATCAAAAACTTCAAAAACTTATTGAAAAACAAAACATGAACATTCAATTTAAACATTGTAATATAACTTAATTAGAATACTAGATATTTAATCTTTTTTTTCTCATTTAATATTAAAATACACAATAAAAAATGAAAATCAGAAATAAAAATTAAAAATTTGAACAGTAAAAATTAACAAATAACTTAATTGTGAATTAATTAATCATGAAGTTTCAATATTTTAGCAAGGTATTCTTGGAGAATCCAATGGGCTTATAATATATTATAATATATAAAGAATTAAAAAATTTCAAAAACTTTTCATGAACATTCAAATTTAACATTGTAGTATGACTTAATTATTAAGTTAAACTTTCCCCACAATATTTATAGATAACTTTCAGTTACCGTTAAAGTAAAAATTTCCAAAAAAGCTGTTACCGAGAATTCAGCTTTCCATTGATAAAATTTTGTTGAATTTCTACTTTACCGAAATCTTTTCCCAACAGAACACACTGAAATATTATAATATAAAGTTTAATTTATATTCAAATTTAACACTATATATCATGTGTTTTACTTCTAATAGGTATATTTGTATTTTTCTGTAAATGAAAGGCTGTGTTGGGGGCAATATTTCTAACAATATCAAAAATGCTAAAACTTACCCCAACACGATCACTGCACATGGTTTCAATATTTCTTCAATATTCTTCGGCATATGGAACGCTATGTTAGGGTCAATAGCTTTAATAATATCAAAAATTTTAAAACCTCCCCTAACATCATGGTTTTTGCACATAGTTTTAATACTATAGCATTTACTACGGGAATATTCTGGTACTCCCCATGGCAGTGACATAAATAAGACATCAGCTTTCAACTTTTTGTAAATTAAAAATATATCTCCAACTATAAATTCTATTTTTTCGGCAACACCATATATCTTAGCATTATGGCGTGCCATTCTAATTTTGTTCGGTTCTATATCAACTGCTATAACTTTATAAAAAATTTTGTTAAAACATACTACATTTTATATTGCATTATAATAATACCTTTTTTGCATATCATTGCTAGTTGGATGATATTTCCACCCGCTCCACAAAAAGGATCCAACACTATGTTATTTCTACACCGTTTTGCTATATGGTAACTTAACACTTCTGGACACACTAAATAAAATTGTTCTGCAAATTAAATTATAGTTTCAAAAAATTAAATTTTACACATTTTCTTTGCTCAACAATTAGTGTCCTATACGTGTGTTTTAATATTAACAATGATAAAATCATAGGATATTTCTAATAATAAATATATATGCTTTACCTAATTATCTCTATATAAATTCAATACATGTATATTATTTTAGAAAGAAAATACATGGAAATGTCTCATATACAATCAATTACCTTGGTCCAATTAAATTCCACTATCAAATTTAGAAAATAACATATGCCTCATTGCTCAGTATTTCATCGAAATCAGCTGTTGGTTTTGAAAAAAAATTATGTGTTTTTTTTTGCAGTGTGATTCGTGTGAGTTAAGCTTGTGTTGTTCTGAGTAATTTAAGTTTGATGATGATTCTAACATAAAAATATAAAAAAACTAAATTTATTTTATCATATTCATACTTAAACATTTTTAACCTTTTCCTCAATTTTGGTTTAGTTTGCAAACATGTCTCTTCTAAACATATTGAGTAGGTACCCTAAAACAAAAATGTTCTATACCAATAATAAATTAGTGTAAATAAAATTTAAGACAGTCTTCATATTCACTTAATTAATTAACTAGTTGTGGAAGTCACTTCCATCATCTCATTTTGGTTTCAGGATATTACTACTGTTGACTGGTGTCAATACTTGAGGTCAATATGCAGAATAATTGTTGTATGATTGAGGACATGTATCAAACAATCTTGATCAGTCTATCACCCTGTGGCTAGATTTCATAATTTGGGGTTGATAAACCGGTACTGAATTTTATCTTGCTACATTATGGTATAGTGATGGAGATGATAAAGTATTAGTTTCCATTTCTTTATTTGTATTGAATATATGGTATCGTCGTATCGAATTGGACTCATACTTAGATTGACCATTAATGATGGAGCTATATATGTATAAATCCCTCTGAAAAAAAAAGAAAATAATAAAATTAATGATAAAGTTGTAGATAAATATTAAATTAAGACTGAAATAATTTAAATCAGCAATGATTTAATGAACAATAATATATTTTATAAATTTAATTAATTAATTACTTAATTTTTTACTTCATAAAACAATTAAATATACATATATATATATAGATTATATTATAAATTCATCATAATCTTGTTGCATGAATGAGTCTTCTACGGGTGAATCAACTGGAAGCTGTTCGGTAAATTGGGAATAGAAATCTGTAGTGTCTTCTGCATCGTTCTAAACAACAATAACTCAATAAACACACGAATATATTATAAAATGAAAATTAGAGTGCGCTTACTAATTTTGGTATGTATGGAACTTCGCAAGTACGGTTGATTATATCATTTCAGTCAATTTTATGAAAGAAACAATTATCTTTTATGTCTTCACCTTCATTTAAGCCCAATCCTAATCTATAGCTAACTTATCTCTGTCAATTCGAAAAATAATATGAACTTAATCACAATATTAGTTTTTACATAATTATTAACAATAAACAATGTACTGTAGGATATTTTAATACTATCTATAAGATAATTATATTTTAAAATTCCCATCTAAAAATTCTATTGGTATATATATATTTAAAATTTGCTTAATTCAAATAATTTTCTTAGGTGATCACTAGCTTCGGGAGATGCATACAGTGGTATTTCATGATCTTTACCAAGTATATACTCAATAGCATCTTCTAACACTATCAGCTCTAAAAGGTGGCTTGAAGGTAAATAAAAATATAAACAAATTAAAATTGTAATACTCATAACTAAGTCTAATAATATTATTTACAGTTCCTTTTAACATGAGAAACATGAGAGCTCCAAGTGACGTCCAATCGACAAGTTTTTCGTATGACCACTCCGAGTCAAAATTTCTAAATTTCTGGTGCCCTGATATCATAAATTAATGTTTTTTTTTTAATGGATGCTCAATAAATTTGATATTTCTTACATATATATAACCATGCCGCAAAGTGTATGAGTAACATCCCTAGCTCCATAAATATGTTCTTTACATAAACCCAATTTAGTCAGTTTTAAATGACCGTCTTTGTCTTGTATGTAATATATTTTTTTGTTTTAAATCTCTAAATAACAAATAAAATCCATAGTTTATACATTTCAAAAATATTGGAACAAAATAATATTTTATAGTCTTCAGTATAAAAAAGTATTTATTAATTACTACAGAGCTAATATATTAATATAATAATTAATAGTATATTAATAATATATTTGATAAATGTTATAAATACATATACTTAAGAATATTAAATGTTTAAATGATATGAGTATATTATTGGACAAAAGTAATACCTGTAATTAATTATGCCTTGACTGTGTAAATTCTGTATTGCAATAATAATTTCTGCCACATAAAATACTGTGTGTAATACTTAATTGATACTAGTGTCAATACACACAAAAAAAAAAAGCGGTCAAGTGAGTACCACTCTGCTGTACATTAGGTGCCCCGTGGATCACTATTATATGTTATAGGAGTGTTAAATTTGAATCCAATAATAGGTATCATTGTATACGAAAAACGATTCTGAACGGAGATGATTTGTCAGCCTAGAATATAATTTCGAATGGTTGGTGAAAAAGGTGGTTTATGTTTTAATGCCATGAATATATTAGATTTTAAGTTCTTTTATAATTATTATAAGCTAAACTTATGGAAAATCTCGTATTGAATTTTAAACCCTAAGCTTCTTATAAAAACATTTTTATAAATTATACCTACGAAATAATTTGCAATTATTTATGGTTTCGACGAATTTTTGTCAATACTTGAACTTCAAATGATAATAAAAAAAAATTTTGCCTATGTATTCTTATAATTTTTTAATAACTATAAGAATGACTTATAAGAAACTTTGTATTAGATTTTCAAGTATTTTTATTAGGCCAAAAAAATTTTATCAACACTTAAAAAAACAATTTTCAGAAAAATTGAAAATTTCAGTTGTCTATAAATAGCTCAAAAAAGTCAAAATATTAAAAAAATTAAATCATTTAAAGAAAACGCCAATCTAAATAACTGGTAAAATTTTCAAGTATCTACGACTTATACTTCTTGAATAATAACAAATATTTAAAATCGTTTGAGGATAAATCGTTACGTTACGCTATTTCCTAAAAATTTAAAATTCAAACGCACTTAAAATTTTTCGTATAATGATGCTTAGAGTTTTCTCTATAGCTACTTAAAGGAAAACGTATAGAAAACTTAGTGTTGAATTTTTAATCCTTAGTTATTAACACAAAAAATTTTATTTTTCAACTTCAAAATTACTTGCAAATTTTTGTGTTTTCGACAGATTTCGTAAAAATTTGAACTATAAACGCTTATAAAAAAAAATTGTGACTAACAATTTTTAATTTTTTTTAGCTACAATAATAAAAACTCATAAGGAATCTTGTAATAAATTTGCAAGTGTTTTTGGTCATCCAAAATTTTTTTATCGACACTTCAAAAAAAAATTCTCATAAAAATTGAAAATTGTTATGGTCTATAAATAACTCAAAAGTCAAAATATTTTGAAAATATAGCCTTGTATTAAGAACAGTATCATAAACATTTGGTGTAAATTTCAAGTATTTACAGTAATTAATTTTTGAATTACAACCATATAAAAAAAATCGATTTGGTCAAAAACTGGTTTTGCATAAAAATTCCGGTTTTTCCTTAATTTTTTTTTTTTGGTTTTTCCCGGCGCTTTTGAAAACTATGACTAATGACCTCCTCAATGCATAACTAGATTTATTTTTCTATCGGAAACTACCCCCAAAGTTTGAAATTGAAGCATTATTCGACATGTTCCCGTGTACACAGACAAAAAAAAAACACACAACATTGTAAAATCAATACATTCATCGCTCCGCTCAGAATCTAAAACAATAACAATTATACAATTTTTAAAACATAATAGGAACATAGACTGTGGATATAAAATATTTCCCCACACCCTAGCTACCCCCATGCAGACACCACTTTTAATGTTAATGTCTTAGAAAAATGAAAGTTATTTCAACCAGTCTATAACTGCAGACTTATTCTATTTTGAAAACAAAGACAGTAATATTTCTTTCAATACTTTCATAATGGACAAAAATCTTAGTTTAAACTCAAATCCCAATTACATATTAGTATGTATGTATAATAATTAATAACACACACATGTCAAGTCACAGATTACGGCCGATTATATAGGTACCTACTCCAATATTATCATCGACAAAAATTACATTAATACTATAAACTTCACTATAGTCTGTTATTAAAGACTATGTGATTATGATATTACTACAATCTTAGTAGTTAAAACCCAAGAATTTGGTGCTTTTTCCTTACACAACAATTCATTGAATAGTGCATAATTAATGCAATATAATATGGTGTTACTCAGGTCACAGCATGCATATACCTTTTTCGTAAGAGCCTAGGCATTTTCAATCAATGTCTTTCTATTCCGAATTACTATGCAACATTTCTGTATAGTTGCACGCTTGGGGTGCATTCTTCTTTATCACGTTGCTCAATGTATTAAGTCAGGACTTAAGGTAAATGTTTTGAATTATAAATAATTATGTGAGTAAAAGTAATCAACAAAATATATTAATTAATAAAATTATAATTCTGTAACAAATTAATATAGTAAATAATACAACTTTTTATCATTAGCGTTTGATTTTCTCTTAAAAATAAGTGACAATATAATAATAATAATAATAATAATAAAAATCATGTCTAATTCATGGAAATAACTTTTGTAAAAACAATCATTTACTACCTATACATACTCTTGGAATATGATAATAGGCCATAAGGCCATACAGTACAGGCTTTTAAAGTACCTAATCATAAAGATATTTTATTAATAATATATGATTTTTGACAGTGAACACAGTAGTTTATTAGTTTCAAAAAACGTTGAAATATCAGTACCTTAGTAAATAAATTAACCAACTTTTAAGTATATTGTTTATAAATTATAATGCTATATTATTGTTTATACATCATTTTTACATTCGTACTTTTACAATGTATGGTTTGATCAAAATATTAAAAATAATAAAAAATATGCAGTTTGAAAAATCACAAAATTGAAAAGTATTAAACCTATAAGATACGTCTTATTATAATAACTACTTTTAAAACATGAATAATATTAATTAATGATGTCTCAAGTTTATATTTTAACCTTGGTCAATTAATATTTAAAAAGAAAATTATTTCCTTGTCTGCCAGAAAAAAAATCAAAATAATATCACCCCAACCACACACTATTTAATTGAATGTTATTTAAGGTCAGATAAACCTTGGATAACAAAAATATACACTTGTTACACTAATCAACACTAATATATTGGTATTCTTCGGCATATGGAACGCTATGTTAGGGTCAATAGTTTTAATAATATCAAAAATGGTAAAACCTCCCCTAACATCATGGTCATTGCACATAGTTTTAATACTATAGCATTTACTACGGGAATATTCTGGTACTCCCCATGGCAGTGACATAAATAAGACATCAGCTTTCAACTTTTTGTAAATTAAAAATATATCTCCAACTATAAATTCTATTTTTTCGGCAACACCATATATCTTAGCATTATGACGTGCCATTCTAATTTTGTTCGGTTCTATATCAATTGCTATAACTTTATAAAAAATTTTGTTAAAACATACTACATTTTATATTGCATTTTAATAATAATATCTTGTTTGCATATCATTGCTAGTTGGATGATATTTCCACCAACTCCACAAAAAGGATCCTACTCTATGTTATTTCTACACCGTTTTGTTATATGGCAACTTAACACTTCTGGACACACTGCATGAATAAAAGCTCATTGTAAATTAAATTAATATAGTTTCAAAAAATTAAATTTTACACATTTTCTTTGCTCAACAATTAGTGTCTTATACGTGTGGTTTAATATTAACAATGATAAAGTCGTAGGAAATTTCTAAACATAAATATATGTGCCTTACCTCGTCGCAGACTTTACGGCATCTGCCAGGCCGTCCAATTTATGGGTTGGCTCCCGTCCACCGATTGGCCAGTTCTTCTTAGATTCCATATAGTTCCCACGAGTGGGGCATGATGGGGTGATCATCCCGTGGCAGTGCAGCGTACCACAGGGCAGGCTGTGTACTGCGGGGGGTTCTAGGTATTCGTAGGATCCTCGTTGACACGTAACTACCTCCGTGCCAAGTGACCCCCTTGACGAGTTTTTCGAGTTGAGGTGTTTTTTGTCAAGGTTTTCCTTCGCCTAGGCCAGGGATGAGCAATTAGCGGCCCGCGAGCACTTTTAATCTGGCCATCCTACATTTCCAAATTACATCATACAATTTTATATTATTTTTTAATTTTATTTGTTGGTATAGTGATAATTGTTTTGATGTATCTTATTCACATTGTAATAATTAAATAGATTAGTAATTATCATAATGCGCGTATACTATATAATAGATTTATGGAAATAGTTAACGCATTACGCATATAAATATTTGAATATATTATGATACCAATTACCAAAATATATATTCAGCTGTTTCAATTTTGTGTGTTTACATTAAATATTTAAATATTTGAGTGGAATGATATATTATAAAACTTAAAGGTATAAACATTAATAGTCGTGTTCTTGTTTATTTTAGGGATTTCAATTAGTGAATTATGAGCGATTTTAAATATTATTGTTTTACATTATATACATAACTTGCTTAAAAATTAAAAAGGTTGGTAGGCACCGTAAAAAATGACGAAAGAACATAGCTTATAATATTCTTATCTTTAAGCTTAATACAAGTTAATTTCACTTTAATATTTAAGGTAAACACATAAAATCGTATTAAATATAAAATCGTTTAAACCTAAACGTATATAAATATATTAGTATTTGAACTATAAATTGTAATAATTAGTATTTGGTATTATCCAGGGCTTATTCTAAAGATTTTTACCTACTGCCCAAACACACTGCAAAGTTTGTTTTATGAAATTTAATTGGATTATAATACTCATCCCTTCTTCAAATGAATTATATATTGATATTTTCTTATAGTGGAAAATATTTTTAAAAATTGGTCTACTATGTGATCGCGATAAGCTTAGTCGATAACATATATGTATCTATCTATAGATAGTACCAAATCGTAATTCGTATTTCTATATTTCATATAGATTAATCAATCATTAATATACCAAAGATTGTCCTACACTATTACATAATTATTATTTACCTATTAAAGGTTGTGTTTAAAAATAATACAAATTTAATATATTCAATAGTAATTCGATCATTTTATGTACCTAAGGAAAATTATATTTTTGTAAGGAGCCCATATTCATAACGTCAACTGCCCTTTTAATCTTTCCTACTACCCAATTTAGGGACCTACTGCCTACTAAACTACCCGTTAGAATAAGGGCTGGTACAGATAAACTTGCGAAAACGGCCACCTCTGTATCTAATCTAATCAGAATTGTTGATCCTGTCAAGTGTTTATGGCCTTATGGAAAAAATCATAACCATATAAAACAACTAAATAGCGGACTGCGTACTACATTCCCATAGAAACGTTGAAGTCGTGCGGCCATATGCCAACAGGGCAATGTTTACAAAATAACTCAATGGATAGCTATATTGGTAACAATACAAATAACGAATTTATTTTCAGAGTAAAATTTGCCGTGTTAACACATGGCTCTTGACTTCAATCCTCTATCTAGTTGTTTTATATGTCTACGGGAAAAATAAAAACATATTAAACGTATAACTGGTGGGCACTCCAAAAATAACGGTAAAAATATAAATAATATTCCCAATTATTTAGAAAAATACTCCATGAACTGTGAAATATCCAAAGTAGAATAATCTTAAATTATTATTAAATATATATTATACATACTTTTACGATATCACGAGGAACTGCGAGTTAGTTATGAATATTATCTTCAATGTATGTACCTATGTGTTTATTATCAATTAACGGTGTTTCAAAGTACGCATTTTTGATGATGTCTAAACAAAAACATTTAACCATTCTAACCGTAGAGGTAAAAATCAAAATTTTAGATTTCAATGAAAAATAAAACGTGAGCACACGTGCAGCCCTCTCAGCTAAATTTAAATCGACATGAAATTGACAGGTAGATCACGCCATATAAAATCAAATTCTAAATGTAATGATTATTGAAATTAATATTAAGTTTGTAATGTTATTACTTATATTAGTATAGATTACTATTAAGTTTCTAAAATATAATTAACTTAATTATAATTAAGTATATTATATTCCATATATTATTTTACGTATATTGGTATTTTCCACTAATTATTATAGTGTCTTAACAATTTATTATTGTCATAATATGCTTATGTAGCTGTCATAGATCGTAGGTAGGTACAATGTGAAAGGAAGTCGTAAATAAAATATTCAAAATAAACGAAAACTAGTTTTATTTAAAAACTACATCAATTTTTTTTTAATTTATTTTACACTTGGTTTTTTAATGGCACACCACCAGTAGTCGAATTGTCGATTCCACATTCGTTTGTGCCTCGTCGGATTTTGAAAAGACCCTTGTCACCCCAATCTTCGTTCCACGAGTTAACCATAAGCCAATATGGTACTCCTTGTTCTTCACCCCATCCAATCAATTTCACGGCATGTCCTCCTAAATATGAAGCGGTTTTCGTTCGAACGTAAACCCCTATAAGTATTTAAATTGATGTTGATAAGTTTACAAACCATAATAAATTATTCAAAAAATAACTTATTTAAATTCGAGAGTTTACTACAATTGTAAATTAAGCTTACCGGACTTGTAACTGTAGAAATCGTCATAAATATCAAAAGATGCTTCAATGGGACCGTAAGTTAAAACGTCCTTTTGGATACTGTTGTATGTAAGGTAATATGAGTCTCTTGCTACAATCATAATATTGTATTGGTTAAAATCATATTATAATAATATATTGAGTTGAATGGTAATACTAAGATTTATATAAAAAATATTATCTAAAGCAGTGGTTTTCAAACTTTAATTATACACGGTACACCGTACACTTCAAAAAATTTTCAAGGCACACTGACCTTTTTTAGATGAACAAAATAGTTTTGAACTAATTATTAATTTATTTTCTTAAATCACAATTCTATGGAATCGGTAATTTATGGAAAAGCTGCGGCACACTAAGTGGATACTCACGGCACATCAGTGTGCCGCGGCACCCAGTTTGAAAACCACTGATCTAAAGAAACCATACTGTATCTGTGATCCTTGTCAAAATCGAGGTCTTGATTTCCGTAACACTCCTTTGTGCATTTATGATTTGGTTCCATCGGTTTACCAGAGCAAGTATTGTGTCCTGATTCATCGTAGGGGCAAGGTGGTACTTTGTATGGTTCACAACCCTAAAAATACGCAAATTAATAATAAACCCTATATACATGACTAAATGTATATAAGCGCTTTTCTATAAATATAATTATTTCCCTACCACTCCTGATTTATAATCTCCTCCGGTAACCAAACCTTGTACACTAAAGCGTTCCCAAGCTTTTATTGGGTAACCTCCGTTACATCCATAACCACAACTATTACAACAGAAAGTTAACTCTTCTGCGGATAAAAGTTGATTAAAATCTCCTTTTGAAGCTACACATAAACGGTCAGCAAATGCTGAACTTGTTGCAAATGCCTATCAGAGAAATAATAAGAAAATTAATATTTTAGTTTTTTTACCAATTTTTATTGTATATCAAGGGTTCTCAACCTGGAGGGCGCGTCCCCTGTTGAGGCGTGACAAAATTTCAGAAGGGGCGTGAAAAACACTAAAAATGAAACGATATGATAAAAACTTCATTTAAGTTATATTCATATTAATAATTAATCCAATAACCAACATTAAAGTAAGTTATGAAGTATATATTATATATCTATATATTTTTATATATTTACATATAAATATAATGCATAAATAAATTTAATAGTAGTGAGGTGGTGGGGCGTAAACTCATATAATAGTTTAAAATGGGGCGTGAAGCTCAAGTGGTTGAGAACCCATGGTGTATATAATAATATGATGTAAAATAAACAAATGTATATTAAATATAATATACACACATACCCAACACGATCCGCAATTTCCTTGATCTCGGACTGTTCCGATCGTTTTACATTTCTTCCATTTTTTCCTTGCATCGAATTTCTTCGGGATTCTGCCGAATAAGTTATCGTAGTTTTCGTCTTCTGATTTGTACATTGTGTGGTTAATTTTGCTTGGAATTTGTACTCCTTTGGATCCCAAAAGTCTTAACATTTGTTCCTTTGGTGTTTTTGGATCGAAATTAACACCAGCCTAATGTAAATATAAATGTAAGTAAATAAAAACGCCAATATAAAATAGTAGTACCTTTTGTTCTACATTAATTTAAAAGTGAATATAAATATAATTATAGGTAGAGGTACAAACATTATATAACAGTCAATAGAATGTAACACACCATTTCTTACTGTAACATCAATACAAATAGACATAATATTATAATATATTATAGCTTATAGTAAGTAGAAATAAAAGCTGACTATCAGTATCGTTTTTCTTATAAAATTTATGCAATGATTATCAATTCAAATACAAAAACTAAATGATAAATATATTATTATTATTATTTTAATTTTGTTTAATTTTTAATTTTTATTGTTCATCTTCATCACTGACATTACAATGTGTCTTCTCAATGATGAAGTTAGTACACTCGAAATCTATTATAAAGCAAAAGAACTTCCCCTGCAGTTTTTGGTATTTGGATTTATTATTAGTTTAATTTGTATGGTTTGATGGATTTGTGGATTATTAAAATTTAAAATTATAATGCGCTAAACTTTTTTTAAATTTGGAGGCATTAGGTAGGTAGGTCAGTACATGAGAGAAATAGTTTATGATGTCTTGAATTAAATAAATATTTATACATAAATATTATAATTGTGTCCATCGATTTTCAAGCTTTTCTGTATCTCTACGATAAATAAATATAGATTAATTTTATATTTTAATTAAGAAAAATAACGTATAAACTTACATCGCCGGTGAATATTTATTATCAGTTTAGAAATTAATATGGTATTGATTTTTTCTTGTCAATTTATATTTTATACTTGAGTATTGACTATTGAACTACTATACCTACTGCAGCTTAATAATTTGTTCTGATTATTGGTATTTTCGTAAACTCGTAAATATAATAAGAAAATAATATTATAATAATGTCGAAAATTTTAGTGACTATTATTTTTTTTTTCATTTTGTATAATATCTGTATTTTAAATAACTATTATTGTACAGCCTGTTGACATTTTAATGATGTAGTATTTCGCATAGTTTGTCCTTATTCACTACTCATTTTTCATTTAGTAATGAATTTATTCAATCTAATCTGGCCTCAGGGAGTGTCCTGCATATCAAATTTATCTCTATTTACATCTTTCTATATTATATATATAAAGCCATCTCTAAAGACTATTATTTTTAATACAAACATCACTTATTCGAATTTAAACTAAACTTATAGAAAGTATACAAAAATTTAAAAAAAAATAGTAGTTCGTAATTTCTATCACTAGAGACCAAACACTTTTTAAGTAGCACAAATTTGAAAATATGGTTCAGTGTACTTAAAAATTCCCAAAATTTGAATTTTAATAAATTCATTACAAAAAAAAAAAAAAAAGATGGGTAAATCACACTTGTATAAAATATATATGTTGTATAAATTACCTTCCATGTTGTTGCTTGTTCATTGATTTTTTCGATGTAATCTTTTTCCAAAAAGTAGGCTTGTTCTGTCATATAGACACTGAACAAAATCACAGACAATAAAATTAATACCCTAGCCATAATTGATTTTTTTTAAATGTATTAAAATATAAAATGAATTAAAACATCCACAGTTGCAGTCTGCTGATACAACTGTAGTGTAATGGGATTAATTTTTCAAATATCCACTGTATATATATATACCATTATGATATACATGACCCCGTACTCGAATAAAATAATTGAATGATAATAATTTATCCGTAAGTTTTTCTCTGAAGAATCTATTAAAATATTTTCAAGTGTTATTACTTTTATTATAAATTATGAATATATTTTTTTAAATAATTGGTTTTTTACAATCATATTTATCAGGTCTTTACGGTATTTTTTTTATCTAATCTAAAAGCTATGGTTATATAAATGCTTTTATAGATATTTCATTATCTACAATTAATTTTTATATTAGATACATATGTTTAGAACAATAACACTACTTTATAAAATATTGATGAATTGATTAACTTAATACGCGTTATGTTTATTATATTATATTTTTTGTTACCTATTAGAATACCTACATTAATACATATATATATACATCAACATTAAATATTTAAATATAATATGGTAAAATTATTTCGTAGGTATCTATATTATTATTTCATTAAAATAAAATAAAGAGCAAAAAATTAACGATCGACTTTCTATTCATTATTCCAGGTTGTCTGAACAGTGAATATTGTAAAATCAATGGTTCAATTAAAGGGGGCACACATCAAATTTTAGAAATTTGAAAATAAATATCTATAAATTTAGGTACTAATTAATATTTAGTGATACAAATACTATAATTATTATTAATTATTATACATATCAATAACTTTTAGGCATGTAAGTACTTTTGTAGTGAGGCATTTTATTAATCATTTTCCTCCCTTCTAATTACCGACAAGATTCAAGATTGTATTATCATACTCAATGTTGAATATTGAATCATTTTTTAATGCATAAGCAGGGCATGTTCCTAATTTTTCTATAATACATATTGTATTCAATAGGTTTTGTTTAGACATTAAAATTATTTTAAATGTATTATTTAATTTTTTCAATATATATTCAATATTATATATTTTATTGAATATGGATCAGTTATAAATATAAGCAGGTATGTCAATTTATCGTTAGGAAGGGATATTAATAAAATATAATTATAGGATGCATACTCATAATGTCTAAATATGTCACTTGTAATTAGTAAATATTATTGACTTATAAGTTATAACATATAAGTTATAGGTAAGTGGCAAGTGCTATAGTATACAATAGTATATACTATGGTAAATTTAACAAATTTAACTATACACATTACACAACTTTCTAATATTGTAATAATATTTAAAATATATTTCAACAATTATTAATTCATAAATATTGAAAAATAATAACTTCTTTCGAGGAGGTCAGCGCACTGTTAGTTTTTTCTCACTGGCCCATGTGAAACAATTATATAGTCAAAATGCATTTTTTTTTATTTTTATTTTGAGTAAACCTAGAGTAAAATGACTTATTGCAAAAACGATAGAGAATAATATTTTTGAGTATATGACATACTGATTTGTCTAAATATTGTCTCAAACCAATTTAAACATCATTTAAATTTACAACATTTTTTTTTTTTTTTAATTTTAAAGTCGAATATAAAATTAAATAACAA
Source organism: Aphis craccivora (assembly GCA_009835225.1). Classification (NCBI taxonomy): domain Eukaryota; kingdom Metazoa; phylum Arthropoda; class Insecta; order Hemiptera; family Aphididae; genus Aphis; species Aphis craccivora. The sequence goes on along the minus strand of VUJU01003864.1, from coordinate 1,652 downwards.
TAAAATATAAAATCGATATGTCATACTCTAAAAAATCTTCCATATTTTTTATGATAGACGATTTTACTCTAAGATTACTCAAAAATCATAAAAATTAAAAAACCGATTTCAGGTGAAAGCGTTTTAACTATGTTGCGCTTAGTTCTGAGAAAGAAATCAAATATTGCGTTGACATCCTCTCCTCTCTTTCACTCGAGCATAAAATATTGTATTATTATTTAGTATCCATTTGAGATATTTAGATGTAACCACAAATGAAGACATTTTATTAACATATATAGTTAAGACCAGTTGTTTATATAGGCAAGTAACTTCTACGAGCTCAGTCATACAGACTTGTTACTATAAATTAAATTTTTGTATTCTAAACGAATGCTAACTAAGCCGTTTTTATATGCAATATAAAGTTACAGATATTGTATCGTTTTATTGAATTTTTTTTTTTTGATAATTTTGTTAAAGTATAGTTACTGGAAAACTTCACTTTGTATAGGTTAAAGTTGAATACAAACGATAAATATAAATATTAAATATATATATATATGCGCGTTATACCTACTGGAATGTCATACATTTATAAAGAATACGTATTATCAGCTTTTACGTTTCCATATCAATATTTTAATGACTAGTCAATAGCTAAAAACAAAGACATAAAATCCATTATTATTTATAATAACCATAATATATAAAAACTATCGAGTTTTGACCAACTCTTTCTTATGGTTCTATGTAGATTGTATAGGTATAGTTATTTAAGTAATAGAACATGGTATATAGTATATTACTGCATTAGTTGTCTTGACAGTGTTGTATACATAAATTTTATGTAGACTATATCTATTGGTTATTAAGTGATATAAACAAATTTTAGAGAAAATTATTTAAACATTTTTTAGAGAGTATTTTAATTTTTTTAATTTAATATAATATAACGTGTTGGGGGTTTTAAACACTTCATTATAAGATCATCAATTTTTATATTCATATAATATTAAATAAAATCATAATATGAAAAAAAAAAGCTGATTCGGAGAGGGGAAGGCTGTAATGCTGTATCGACCCAAAAAACCTCCAGACTACGCCACTGAATGTAAGGTAGATATTACGAGGCGTGTCCAGAAAGTAAGTGTACTGAGGCTCTCACGGCCATAGGGAATATTTTTTTACTATGTTGGCTACACTGCCGTATAGCGTTACTCCTAACCTTTAAAACAAGACCAGAACGAGTTCAGTACGTTGTAAACTGTAGTCTCACGAATTTTTCTTGTTAAACATGTCGATCGAGTCTGCCGCCAAGTGCGAAATCCGCGCTGTTATCCGTTACCTTGTTGCGAAGGAAAAATCTCCACATGAGATTTTTAATGAGGTACGAACCGTTTATGGTGAAGGCCATATGAATCGTACCAGTGTATACAAGTGGTGTAGGGAGTTTAAAAACGGCCGTACGAATGTACATGACGATCTGAGGAGTGGGAGACCGTCGATTTTGACTGACGACGTTGTGAAAAAAGTCGAGAATGCGGTTCGTGACGATCGCAGATTGACTCTGGATGAACTTTCTGCAATGTTTCCGCAACTGTCAAGGTCTCTGCTCCACGAAACAATCACAGAAACACTTGGATTTCATAAACTGTGCGCAAGATGGGTCC
>VUJU01003863.1:0-22700 GCA_009835225.1 Aphis craccivora | reverse complement strand
TTTTTTTTTTAATATCGGATTGACTTTTAAGTGATTACTGATTTGGATATATACTATTATATATGTCAACAATTTATCAGATATGAGATATCATTGGATCGTATATGTCCTATGACCTATACGATTATAATATTTTTTTGTATGTGTCTATAGTTTATGATTAATATTTTATTCTGTTGAACAATGAATTAAAATATTAAAATACAAACATTTATTTAAGTAATAATTACGTACAAATTCTTTGTGGAAGAGAAAAAATTTAAATGCAATGAAAATATAGTGAGATTCTTATAATATACTATAATTATCTACATGAATCAGTATGCAGTACTTAGTACCTACATAGATACTACTATGTATTGATTACTATTTATTATATAGTTATAAATTTCAGTTTTGTTTTACTCTATTACCCACTTATTTATAATCAGTATATTAATATTTAATATAGCTCAAAACGTAAATGATGACGGTCAGTGGCGTATCTAGGATTCATTTTACGGGGGTGTTTTAATATTGAATAGTGTCATGGAAGGTGGGGGGAGGAACCCTCACACAAACCCATAATACATTAACAAAAATCATATATTGATATAAATTATTATATTGATGAAAATTATTATAATTTATAAGTATGTGTAAGTTGTATAAAACTTTTTTATTGTAAAGCACATAAAATAAATAATACTTATACTAAAACAACAACTACAACATAATACATATGGCAGATGGGGGGTGTTCTAACACCCATATTACCCCCCCTAAATACGCCACTTTTGACGGTAGGTATTCATATTTTTGTTCTATTTAAATAAAATATTTTTTGTAACGGTTTTACAAATAATGGTTAATTAATCAACACACAAAAAAAAAATATGTAGTTTATTCCCAAATGAAAAAAAATATCAACGTTTAAACGTTATGTATACAATCGTATACATAGACGATATTGTATCTTATAGACTATAGTTATTTATTTAAGTATACGCATAAACAGTTGTTAAATTATACGTAAATTAATGCAATTAAGTTATTATCTGCTTATAAGAAGGACTAATTCACGATGAAATGACTTATAAATATATTTAGGAATAAATACAATAATAATTGCAAATATTTAAGAAATTGAAATAGTCATATTATTATATATATTTGAAGAATATAATATTGTTGGTCCTTTTATCCCTTGATAGTTGTTTATTTTTGTATATTTTTGTTGACGAATGACGAAATCATCGTAATAATTTTACATTTGTTAGCAATTGTTTAAGACCAAGAATAACTTGCACAGTACAATATTTCATTACATATATAACACTTGCAGCTGCTTTAAATAAGGGGACGTTACTTATTATTGTTTTGGCCATCACCCTCCAATTATTTACAATAAATTTGTTATTTTATTCACTATTCACCTACATATAATATTTGTAACCTTAATACGTTTTTAATATTTTTATTTAACTTAATTTTACTATCAATTTAGAATTATAATTTTGAAAAAATATTTTTTCCATCAAATACACAGAAAATATTTCTACGTAGATTATGCCAGTTTGTTATATTTAACCAAGTTTTGTCATACATATTATAATAAATCATAATGTAATAAAAAATTATAAAAATATAATTTGAATAATAATTTTCAAAGAAAATTGTGAAGTAAAAATATGTAACATATACCTTGTTAAAAAAAATTAACTATTTATTTAGTTCATGTCATTTTTTTATTTTAACAAAGATATTCCATAAAACTGTTTATTTTTGACGTGTTCATAAACACTTTAAATATCTATTAGATTTCATAATACCAGTGTTTGTCATTGTGTAGAATAACGAATGTCGTTTAACCGTTACCTTATCTGCATCATAAAATATCTAAATACTAAATAATTTATTTCACGTTATCTAATTAGTATCATTAAAAGCATTTTCACTAGGTATTCTGCATGTGCTAGTTTAAGTATACGAGTTTACATATTTTATGAGTGAAGAAAATATCTTACATGTGTTTTTTACTTTGTTAGTTATAAGTTATAATTTTTAAGTAATAAATACTTAGGTATAAATAGAACTATAGTATACTATTACTATTACTATAGTAACAACATTGCATAAGATTAATAGTTCTATTTGTAATGAAAATATATTGTTAGTGTAATGTTTGGTTATTGCATGTTTTTCATGCTCAAAACAGTATAATATCAACTGCATTATTTTTTTCATAATATTAGAAAATTTAATTTAAATTTATAATAATAAATAAGACTTATATTCATACCTTTAATCAAATGTCCAAGTATGTATTTTTAGAATTTTGAAGTTGTAATATAATTTATAAACTGTTTGATTAAAATTTTATAGACTTGCAACTTTTTACGTAATAAAATGAAAGGTATCTTGTACAATCTACATCAAAGTCGTATTTAAAAAAAGTGGGTAAGTGGGTACCGCTCTGCTGTATATTAGGTGCCATATGGATCATTATTATATATTATAGGCGTGTTAAATTTGAATCCAATGATAGGTATCATTGTACACGAAAAACGATTTTTAACGGAGATGATTTGTCAGCCTAGGATATAATTTCCAGTGGTTAGTGAAAAAGGTGGTTTATGTTTTAATGGCCTGAATACACCAAAATTTAAGTGTTCTTATAATTAATGTAAGCTAAGCTTATGAAAAATCTTGTATTAAATTTTCAACTCTTAGCTACTTATACAAACATTTTTATGAATTATACCTACAAAATAATTTGCAAATATTCATAATTTTGACGAATTTTTGTCAATATTTGAACTTCAAATGCTAATAAAAATAAATAATTGTGCCTATGTATTCTTATAATTTTTTAATCACTATAAGAATAACTTATGAGAAACTTTGTATTAAATTTTCAAGTATTTTGATTGGGCCAAAAAAATTTTATCGACACTTCAAAAATATTTTTTCAGAAAAATTGAAAATTTCAGTTGTCTATAAATAGCTCAAAAAGAGTCAAAATATTTTGAAATTTAAATCACGTAAAGGAAACGCGAATATTAATAACTGGTAAAATTTTCAAGTATCTACGACTTATACTTTTTGAATAATAAAAAATATTTAAAATCGTTTGGGATAAATCGTTATCGTTAAGCTATTTCGTAAAAATTTAAAATTCAAATGCACTTTAAATTTTTCCTATAATGATGTTACGAGTTTTCTCTATAGTTACTTGAAGGAAAACTTATGGAAAACTTAGTGTTGTAATTTTAATCGTTAGTTATAAACACAAAAAATTTTACGATTTTTCAATTTCAAAATTACTTTCAAATTTTTGCGTTTTCGACAGATTTCGTAAAAATTTGAACTATAAAAGCTTATAAAAAAAAAAATTGTGACTAACGATTTTTAATTTTTTTTAACTACAATAAAAAAAAACTTATAAGGAACCTTGTATTAAATTTTCAAAATTTTTTGGTCATCCAAAAATTTTTTATCGACACTTTAAAAAAATTTTTTCAAAAAAATCGAAAATTTTAGTGGTCTATAAATAACTCAAAAAAAGTCAAAAATTTTTGTAAATTTAACTATATACAGATACCACTGACATTAACATTTGGTGAAAATTTCAAGTATTTTCAGTAATTAGTTTTTGAATTACAACCATAAAAAAAACTCGATTTGGTCGAAAACTGGTTTTGCTTAAAAATTCTCGTTTTTCCGTCATTTTTTTTTTGTTTTTCTCGATTTTTTTGAAAACTGTTGGAAAATGTTAACTTTTGACCTTTATAATGCACCAAGGATATTCTCTTTTACATCGGAAACCATCCCCAAAGTTTGAAATTGGAGCATTATTTCGACTAGTTATGCTGTACACACACACACAAAAAAAAAAAACACACATCATTGTAAAATCAATACATTCATCACTTCATTCAGAATCTAATAGGAGATGAAATCTTGACATTTTTCAATAATAGAAAAATAATACGCGGATAGTTACTTTCTCATTGCTATACTTCAATAGTTATAGAATATAAGGTATTCAATTATAGTTAGGAATATTACATTAAAATATGACAGGACCAAGAAATTAAGGTATTTTTTAATTTTTTAATATTCCTACCCATAAAAAATACAAATAGGTTAGTAATTTCTAGAAAAAATACATAGTTTTATCAAAATTGTGAATTTGCATCAATGGTACATATTTAGTGATATGGGACTGTACGAAATAAATGTTATTTTACTGTAATGCTTTTATTTAAGAAAATAGTTCCAATACTTACTTTATATACATGTCTTATAAACAATGTTGTGTCTATACATTTCGATATTTTTAATTGATAAATGTATATAAACAACATAATATAAGAAACCTTGTATTAAATTCTTAAGCTTTTTTACTCAGCAAATAATTGTTTATCAAATTGTATAAAAAATTAATTAAATAAAATTAAAAATGTCAATATAATGTAGGTTAAATATTTTAAAAATAATATAATGAATGTAAAATTATCATGTAGGCGAAAATTTAAAAAAATTACTTATTTATTTTCGAATTAAGAAAAAAAAATATTAAATCAATTTTGTTAAAAACTGAATTTGTGTAATCAGTCCTATTTTCCTTTTTTTTTTTTATTGTTTTTTTATTAGTTATTTTAATATATACTGGGAATTTTTAATTTTTACCTGTTAAAGTACAAGCTAAATTCAATTTTCTATACAAAACTAATTTGAAAGGTAAAAAACTTACATATTTTTGTAAAATCAATATATTCATTGTTCCACTTAGAATTGTGCAAAAATGTAATGTACAAAAACAAATATATATAGGTGTATACCAGGGGTGGTCAAATTTTTTTTGGTCGCGATCTACTAAAAATGTACTTCACCTTTGAGGATCAACTTCCATAGAAAATTTATTCTTATTATTTAATAACTATAATTATTAAGAAACACTTAGGGCGAATGGCTCTAAAAATCAATTCTAACACGATCGACTTTGAAATTGTCCAAGATCGACTGTTTGGCCGCCCCTGGTGTATACTAATAAATCACGTTGAGCGTCTACTAAATAAAATCAATTAATATACCTATTTATGCTTTTATTAGAGTTATAAATCCGTATACTACTCCTTATACTCGTATTTATTATTGTAATATATTTAAATTGAGTTTTGATAAATACCTACTAAATATTTTTTGTTATAGTTTATAAATAAGATACTTTAAAATTGTAAGTATAGTAAAACAAAGTTGATAATACGAGTATACCTATATACATTGCCAAAAAGTCTGAGGGAGTTTTAAAAATTGTATAGATCTGAAGCTTTTTTCCCCTCCATTAATTTTCAACTATGTTATACTTGTATTTATGTATATGATATTTATGTAATGGGGTTGTTATTTTAATAATATATAGAGTAATTTGTTAAGTATGCGTATACCAATTTTTTTTATTAGATAATTAATTTATTCAAATTCTGAATTTTAGAATGTTTAAATACCTTTTTAAATGTAAGTAAAAGATAACATTTTCTGTAACACTTAGAAGTGTTCCTTTTTGTTGTAAATTATTTAACGAATATATTTTAAAATAAATTATTATTCGTTAAATTAAAATCTGAATGAGCAGTTTTTTGCTGATTAAAACATTCATTTGTTAAGGTTAAGGGTCTTTAAATTTGAAAAAATATAAAATACATGTAATATTGGATTTAGTGTTTATTATACTCTTGGACCATTTTTACAAATTATAAATGTTGATAGATTATATTATTAATTACTAAAATTAAACAAGTGTCAATATTGCAATATCTTCTAAGCATTGTTTATCATGGACCTATTATCCTTAGTACATAAAATTAAATATGTCATTTTAACACAAAACTTATTCGTTTAAATTGTAATACTGATACATCAACATTTTCAGAAAAATTATCCATTAAATAATTTAACTATAATATTTGCTTATAATATTTATTTTTATCGTTATTTATATAAAATATAATTTAATAAATAATTAAATCAAAAAATTGTATTTATTCTAATGTTTATCCGTACATACAGCATATAATTAATATTAGTTTTTCTGGTGTTTACTTAAGCGATATTTAAACAATACTTAAGCAATGCGAATAAAATATGCGTATTGTTTTCAGTTCACAAAATATTATACTCCATTGTAATATCGTTATAAACTTATAACTGAAAATAATTGTACAACGTATCTAGTTCTATTAGCTATTATGATATATTAAATATTCACAAAAAATAATTATCTTTACTTATGTACTTTATATACTTTGTATAATTAAGTAAGTAATGACATGCATATAAAGTTAACTGTTATAATATAATTTTAATTCCCATCTATTAGAACGAAAATATTTTCATGGTAAAAATCTGAACTGTATATAAATAAAATTTAGTTATACTTACTATGTTGTTATCGTTTTACGCGGTCTATATACCTACGTAGGTTGTTTTGTATAGTAAAATATACTATTGTATTAATCATTGTATATTTGTGAATTATGTTATTATTATTATTGAGATACTGGGGATCGTTATCTATAGTGGTCTATCGTGGTTGTAACTAGTGGGGGTATATAAAGAAAAAAATTATACGGCGCATTGTTTTTACGCCCCGGCCGAGTATAATGATAAGTACCCGGTTATCTTACTCGGTCCCCTTGCGCTCACTCTTCCACCACTACACTCTGCGACCATATACCACAGCTCCATGTTATACTATCTCCTCTCGACGACTGGTGTCCGGTGTGTGTGTGCCCGCTTGTTGTACACTTGTATACAACCGGTCACGGTTAGACGGATAGACCCTACCGGCATGATACTGATAAGGAATGCGCACACGCTGTATGCACATACGTACGCACTGTGCCACCGTATATTTATGTATTATACGTACAAATACACGGTTGTGCGTGTGTATATGTCGGTAGAGATAACGCGTTGGTGTTTGTGTGTGCGTCGGCAAAAGGTTTTTAGACGGTCGTTTCTACCGGGCACGCTGATAACGATGGACGACGTGCAGATAACGCCGTAAAATTATATACACATATAAACACATACACAAGCACATACACGCGCACACACACACACGTACGTACGTACGTACGATCGAGCGAGCGTCAAGTAATATGGTGGTAGCGGTGGTGGTGGGTAAGGATTTAAGTACGCAGAGATATAGCACATGTGTGTTTGTGTGTGTGGGCGTGTGTATACGGGCACAGAGACATAGCGCGAGCGAGAGAGGGTAGATTGACGTGCGTATACAGGGTGGTGCGTACTGCGTGGTAAAGTGTTTTATAGTTATCACGTTTGGACAATAATATATACGTCTAGTGTCTAGTCGAGGCTGGTGTATCGGAATTCACTTGGCTGATTTATTCGGCCGTCAACTGTATTATACCCATACACGTGTACAGTGTATACCTACATGCTTACCGCGGCAAACAACCGCGTACCCACTGACGTCGCTCTGTATAATGTTTTATATAATGTGTGCACAGCGTTTGTAAGTTTGTTATAATTTCAACGGTGGTCGGTGTGCGTGGGGGGGGAGGGGTGATAAAGCACCCCTCGGCCCTCGGTTCCATGATAGATTTAATCGGTCGCCGCCGTGGCGCGTAAAGAGCGATCTTTCGTGCTGCAACCATACGATCGTTATCGTCGCGTGTCGTCGTCGTAATCGTCGTTGTCGTGCAGTATTGTTATTTTTTGAGAGAAAGGGATGCGAACTGATATTATATAGGTACATATGAACATAGATGGATTATCGAATACCCGGTTCAATCGTACGCGGGTGGTTGCTTGAGTTTAAAAATGAATCATGGAGAGGAAATAGCTGTCTCCACTGCATCATGGCCTATATAATAATATTATACAAATTGCACGAGTCTAAAATTATTATATAGGTAGCAGTCATAATAGTCGTGGTCCGAGCGTAGTAAAAAGATAATTGTCTCGTTTATAAATCTATATATTCCTTAGTTTTCTCCGTGGTAATATAAATAATATAATATATATCCAATAACGCGTGATTAACTGTAATAAAAAAATGTTTCGTCTTTTATGCCTGTATGAAAGTTACAGTAGTTTGCAACGCCGCACCACCGTTAAATAAGCCACGCCACGACTGTAATGATAATATAGATACAAGCACGAATCGTTGAGCAGCGCGAGCGATGGCTCAGCAACAGACGACGAAAACCGTGACGATCACACGCGCTGATCAATCCAGTATTGTTATCTCCGTGAACCGTATTAAATATTAATAACCAACAGCTCTTAGAACTGTGTGTCGTGTGTGTGTTCTTAAAAAATATTTTTTTATATATATTTCATTCAAGGTCGGTAGAAAAAAAAATAAAAAAAAAAAACAACATTACTGATAACGATAATGCACACGACGTCCGTATGTCCTCATGTGTTGCTGTTGCCTGTTGAATTTCGGAACACCCGGCCATCGGAATACGTATTTTTAATAATAATATAGCTAATCCGGTTAAGTGGTTTTCGGCCCTCGCCTGCTGCAGCAGTGGCAACTGTGGCAGCAGCGGACGCGGACCCGATCCGTGAGTAATCGTAGGGGGGAGGATTGATTTCTCCAAGTTGTTTTCTGCGCGAGATTTTATCGACAAAATATATCATACACTATGGGGAAAAATAACGGTTTTCCAACAACTGCGTGTTTTATATTATACATACAAGTGATGTATACTATAAATGTTCAGCGATGGTATACAGTCGGACAGTCTCTTGAGAATGTTATATGGAAAAAAATGTTAAAAATGTTAAATTTGATTATTGCTAAATACGTCATAATATTAATAAACCTACCTAATATTATATGTGAAACGACTACTATTGATTGCGTTCGCAATGATTTTATATAATAAGCAACGACGTCGCGATATCGGTTTATCATGAAGCTTGCGCCTCGCGTATATATATGCCTTCGTACCTACGTCATCGAATAAAAAATAAATTTAAAAATTCCCGTCGGTATTATAGTTGGCTCGATAATGTTATATAAACTAGAGTTCACAATGTAGCATTACACGCATAAGTATTCGAATCTGTTAAATTTACTATGGTAGATCGATAATATCGGGGATTGTGGTCTGTCCAAAGGATTTTCAAAAAAAAAAAAATTGATTCCGTGAAAATTAATCACAGAACCGGAAACATTATTTATTTTTTAATACCGTTCTAATACTTGTATGAGTAAGTATGGGTATTTGAAGAGGTTAAAGCGTTTTACTGTAACAAATCAAATTTTTATACTATAGTAATTTAATAATTTATAAATTATAAATGAAGTCAAACGAATTTAGTCACTGATAAACAGTAATACCTATTAAAATTGAATAGTATATTTTTATAACAGAATCCTTGGCAATTGAAATGGTAAATATCAGATTTCTTATCAGAGATTTTTCAGAAATATAAAGAACACCAATTTAATATAAAAACCCATATGTTCATACCACAGGAAATTATAAGATTTTTGTTACAAATAACACGAGACGCGTTTATCTGATAATTCCAGCATAATATTATTATAATAATATTATATGCTGTGTAAAATAAATGTTAACAATTTGTTCATTCACTTTTATGTATTATATTTACGAGGTATAGTTTATTGATCCATTATAAAACATATAAGTTATTTTATATTCTTTATAATAATATATAATATAAAAGGTATAATGTATTATTATACGATCAATAGGTTCGTTTATCACATACTACGCACCAGTCATTTTTTTTAAACCTTTATCTTATCATTGACTAAAATAAAGGAAATATATAAAAAATAATAATAATACACGTATAAATTCAAACTGCAGTGATTGCTGACTGATGCAGAACATAATATATAACTGAAGCGCATATAATATGTGGAACTCTCGCGTTACAGTATAATTTAAAAAATGTGTACACTGCACACAAGTCATCTGCCCAATAACGCATTTGCATATCGATTAATTTTTACTGGGATTGTCACATAAAAAATCGCGAATCGTATTGTCGTTGAAAACAAAATGGCTCGCCGCATAATGGTCGGTGCCTCAGGGTACTGTTTGTAAAATTGCAATTATATGTCATAGAATCATAACGTTTGCCACTTATAAAAATAACGCAAGTGACGAGCTTAGTCCTACGCAATTTATATTATCAATAAATTATCATACACTATTATTGTATTATATAATCAATATAATTGATATGAATCGTTTCAATTGAAATGCTGAACACACAACCACAACATATACTGTAATCGTTTAGGCTATAGATAATATTGCACCCATCAAAGTACAAATAGGTTTATAATTTTAAAAGACATCTTTTAAATGTATACTTAAATTAAAACGTAATTTATGTGTATGATGTGTATATTTAGTATCTAATCAACTGCGTATTCGTTTAAGTCGAGTTTATGATTATTATTATTAGGTAATTTTATTTTATATATTATAAGTATAAAAACGATAGTAACAAAAAAAAAAAAAAAACGAATATACAATTATAAACAAACTCACTGATATAAATGATAATCAAAGATAACATTAAATCAAGTAATTATTTTTAGCATGTCGATATAAATTTATAGCGAATAAATTGATCATTAATAACATAGGTAGTTAAATGTACATGTTATAGGTAAAATGTATATATTATTATATAATGAATACATTTATAAACATATAAATAAAAATATATATTCAATACTAGATTAATGAACATTATCTGTTTTATTTTATGACTTCACATACGTATAATTTAAGTATAAAAAAAATTGATTTGCTTGACCAAAAATAAAACTGTCATCTTTCATAGTAAAAATCAACACTAATTCGTAATCATCATTTAGATAACGTTTCTGAATAATAGATAAGCTTGCAATCACTCTGTATAATACTTTCTTCTCTGAAGTTAAATTATAACTGCAGAAAATTAAATATGTATACATTTCTTTGTTATAAATTGATTTTATAAGTTAGTATTTTAACAATAATTCCTAGTGAATTTATACAATAATTATAGTGATAATAATAAAATTGTGATTAAAAAAAATTAATGTCCGTCGTCATCTTACTCAATTTTACCGGTTTGTTTGATTTGCTATCGCTAATGTGAAATTGATTTATCGAGTAGTAGTTGTCCTTGAAGTTTTGCAATGACTAATAGATGACGCTTTTTGTACTTGACACTGCATTTAGTGTGTAAATTAATTTTTTCCATGTGAATTGAAATGAAACTGATAAATTTCATTTTTATAAATTTTTACATGTTTTTGAAGTTTGAACTTTATATTTTACCTAATACTGCAACTTACTAAAAATAAATTTAAAAATAATTATGCAATTTACTTATCTATGTCATAGTTGTTAGTGAAATTTAAACAACTCATTCAAAATGAATCTTCATTAAAGATGAATTAATTTCTAAAAGTCGAAATAAAAATTTTTTGTTATTATGTATGTAATTTTCTAATGCATTGTTTAATTGTTTTTGTTTTAGTTTTCTTGTTAAACAATATTGCACTATACTGGTACACTTATGTATTATACTATTATTTATAGGATTTTAATTATTTTTATGATTTATTTTTCATTTATTACCTTCTAAGTTATTACATGTATTGCCGTATAAAAACATAGTTAGTTAAAACTATTTTAATTCGTGAGTTGGAAAAATAATAAACCTACAGATTATAATTCGGTATGTGTATTTTATCACATTTTAAAATTACTTTTAATTGTTTGTATTGTGTAGATAATATGATGTAGTTACATGTATGTGCTATGTGTTTGTATGTATTTATATAATATATAAATTCGTGACACTTGATATTAAGTGGATTAATCGTAATTAAGCGTATGTTGTACGACCTATATAAACTTAAATATTGAATAATAAATACCGAAAGAAGAAAGAGAAATTGTTTTATTTTATTTAAGTGACTCATTTGTAATCGTATTATAATTTATTTAAGCCAAGTTGCTTTAAGTAGTACCAAAAATTGTTTGTTTACTTATAGCCGTTATTATAAAATGTAATATTATTTTATTTATTTACTAAACTATTGTGATTTTATTACAAACGGGTTGATATTATTGTTAGAAAAACATAAACTATAGGTATACTATTCCTATATTGGTATACAATATATTATGATATATGCAAAATATAAATATGTATAATATAGTATATTGTAGAAACTATATTATACATTGATGCGAACTGAATGGGACCTACGATAAATGTACTATAGATAGATAAGAGTGTTTTTAAAAGTTTCTTCTCCAATTCTTATAGATTGCGTTTTAATCAAAACAACGCAAAAGTCCAATGTCAACCTACTTATTCAACTTATCAGGCCATTTTAAAATTAATTTACTGCTTTTACAATTGATTTTATTCCTGTAATTGGAAACTAATTTATAAATAATATATTATTTTAATCATTATTATTAATATTTTTGTTTCAGGTAAGTGTAGTTGTATGAATAAAAATTCCTACTTAAGTTATGCGTGTAGAGTATTCTATACAATGGGTATGTCGCATTTCCCTGTAAAACCTTGAAGTTGGAATAAAATAACTTAACATCTATTGATATCAGTCGATGACGAAATACAAAATATGGTAAAATAACAATTGCATTTTACACACCATTTGATACATTTTAAGGTAATCCAATAAAACATATTTATATATTTTTTACTTATAATTGTATATCAACATCTACCTATATCACGGGCTTAGAACTTTTAAGTTCTGTGGAGATGGTTATTATACCTTATCTATTTATCATGTCAGATGTGATTCAGTTGCAACGTATAGAGAATGAATTTTCACTGAGTTTTGATCATTGTTTATTTATGTGTACCTAGTTAACGCCACAAGTCAAACTGCGTGTATTGAGGTTATGTTTAGATAAGTACAATCAATTTTAGTTTGAACTTTGATTTCATAGTTAATAGATAATAATTGTTTAAAATTAAATAATTATTTTATGTTTGGAATTTTAATGGTTTTAAACACAACAAAACGTGTTAGAACCATAGAAAAAGTATGCATTGATTAATCATAATATTCATAATATATTACTGACCTAAAATACTAAAAGTTTGACTGGTTGCACTAATATAGGTAGCTACTAAAAAAATTGTGTTCGAACGCATACAACTGCAGTGATAAGCCAACTAACCTTATCTTCTAAGGCCGTGATTCATATCATGCATGAAATTAGAGATTATAGTATTAAGTACTTTAAACAGTTAAACCAATCAAATGTTAACAAAATGGTAGGTATTGTAAACAGTATTTTTGTAAATATAATAACTTAAAATGTATATAATATGTGAAAATAAGTGACAATATAATATTATAATTACAACTAATTGAATTACTGAAGTATATATGTATTTTCATACAATTAATTTGTTTTTTAAATAATATAATATTATAATGCTAGGCTTAATAGTATATGTGAGATAAAATGTGGGGTTCAAAGGCTGGGTTAACATTATAAGTTAAGTTCATGTATATAATATTGGCTCAATACTAGTACCTACCTATAGGTAATAGTTATATATTATTAGGTACTTTTATACCATACCACCGAACTCCTTGCAATAATTGCATACTTATTATCATTAATATAATTACTATATAAGTATAAAATTATCCATTCCTACTAATTGGTTATACATATTTTATATTTTTTTTTAATTCGTGAACTGAAATAGGTAGTTGAAATTTGTCAATAGGTAACATTTTCCAGTATACTATATTCATCACTTTAAAAGCTTATTATAAATTATTTCAGAGCAAACCGTGTAATGTAACATGAGAGTTGCCAGTAACCGATTACTATAAATCTATGTTTTAACTAAAATCTTGCTGAAGTACCCTTATTATATCAATATTTTTAAATAGATATTATTTTAAGAAATTTCAGTGCAAGCTTAATTATTATTATATATTGTATTCATATACAGTATTAAATTATACACAATATAATGTAAATAATAAATTTTCGATCATTATTCAGTCATTAGGCTATAGTAGAAAAATAAATGATTATCAAAAGCATAACAATACAAAAATCGAACTTTGTCACTCAACACTTTAACGTGTATAAAATGTTTTTATAACCACAACCGAATTGAATATGATTAATTATGGTGGATGCATTTTTAATAAAATTGTTTAATGTACCAGTGTTAAGAAATAATCTCAGTATTCTCATTTTAATATATATAATATAATATTATAAACACAAACTGTTTATAAGTACGATTACTTACTTGTTAACACTAAATTTAGTTGGTTACATTTAGTATTCGTGAATATTATATTTATCATAGCCCATGAATACGCGTTTTATTATAAGCATTTTATACACAACAACAACATTATAGTAATAATAATATGTAGGACGCCAGTTATAATTTATAGTAGGTATATATTTAAATTACAAATCGCTCAAGATTTTTAAGTAGTGCAAATATTATTAAGTGGTACTCTTGTTATATTATCCAACATGTATATTACACTTACACTATATATAATATAATATATAACTATATGGCTATATATAATAATTTTAGTCAATTTGATCCATATATAATATTGTCTATCTAATATCTATGTAGTGTGTACTCAAAATATTCTTATATTATTTTAAAAATGCAAACGATTATTATCAATCTTTATTATATGGCTAGACAAGTTTTATACAAATTATACAGTATATTATAAAGATTAATATTTTGCTGTACCTACACCTATACCTAATATTACGATATTTGTTCTTTGTAAAATAATCTTAACAATTACGTTTTAATTTTATTATCCTGATATTATCATATTATATTAATATTATAATAGGTATACTAGTAGGAATATACATTTTATTTTATTAAATGTTTCTCAATATTTTACCCTAATTGTTTTATTTAGTTTTATGTTATGGAAAACCATAATACCTAGTACTCTAGAGTCTAGACCACAACAAATAACAATTCGCCTATTGAACGGTATTTCTCAAGTTAGACAATTTATTGTAAGTTCCGAATTTTACTTTTAAAATTGTTTAATTAATATTTACAATTATTAATAATCTTTCTAAAAGTGAAAATAGTTGCTAATTTGTATATAAGTATAAGTACTTACATAACTTTTTTTTTATTAAAACTACGAAGCAATTTTTACATTAGGTGCTATATACAAATCAATTGAAAAACTACTATATTAAAAAAATTAGACTATTTTAACATGCACATTTATATTGGCATAAGGTGAAAACAGTATTGAGAATGTTTAGTACTGTTGTTGGGTAATGTTTCCCAAAGGATATATAATTTTATTATCCACTTGTTGGGTCATGGTAAAGGTCACTTGCGGGAGCAAATATCGTGATGTATTATATGGCAACATCTGTTGGTCTAAGAAGAATAACAACTTTGCACGATGGCTCTTTCTCTCAATTAAAATAAAACCTCTACGATTTAATCACGTTGCGACTATTATTTTTATTATTATTATTTTTTATCTTGTGCACAGTAACAAATTATATGAACGACTTTTGTCTGTTGGTACATCGGTATAGGTAGGTAGGCTAGGTCCGTATTAGGTGGAAAGCGGGTCGCAAACTGGCCGTCGATTTAATCTGGCTATAGACGTCGATCAGATAATAATATTTTCTGCTCGGTTTATTTATTATTTGTTTCTCTCTTAATCGGTTCAACTAATCTCGGCTTTGTATATCACTCTCTCACTCTGGCTAGACACGATACTACATGCAAATGGTGGTAACCGACCAAAAGATCACTCCTCCCACTACTTGTTATGCTTTCGATCGAAAACGACGTTGCATAACATCAATAACAATAACAATAATAATTATTAATTTTTATAGATCAGTTCTATAGATTTTTTTTCTTTAAGTGTGTTTTTTATTAGTATAGAAATTATTTATTTTAATTCTAAGCTAATATATTATTATTGTAATTCTATTTTATTTTTAACTATACATATTAAAAATATGACATCATTATTGGATAGTTAATTGGTTTGTTTTCTGCAAAGCGATTAACCAAACATATGCGTATTTTTTTCCTTCAGTAGTTTATTTATTTAATTTTTAAATAAACTTGAGAACATTTTCAAATATTTTAAATTTTTTACCTTTTAATCCTTGAATTTTAAGGAGTGTATTGTATAATAAATATTTGTTTTTAAATGAAAAACTTTTTTACTATAAATTATTAATATGCTAGTATTTTTGTAAATGTTTATGCGAAGAAATCGTTGTACAAACGTGTAATTTCTGAGTTATAACACTTCAAATACTATGCATACCTATATTAATTGGTATTATTAAAAATGATTTTATATTGAGTGTAAAATATATGTTATTTTTGCTCTAGAATTAATTGTAATTGAACAATTGTTATATAATATTAACACATTAAGAAATTATTATGATTTTTATATTATCTTATCTCCATATCTTTTAAATCATTATCCGAAGTACCTATTTAAAGTTAAATTTTTTTTTATGCGATTAAACTTTCAAAAACCACTTTTTTCTTAAAAAAAAATAAACAAAAAAGTTGGTTCTCATTTTAAAGGGAATAATTTATAATTATTATTGTGTCAAAAATATACACTTAAAAAATCTGATAAGTATATTTGAAAATATAGTCCTTAGATAGTATCTGTAGATATATATTTTGAAAAATATTAAAAAATTATTATTTGAATAAATTAAAAATAATTATTAGAGGAAACAATAGGAATGATCATACTCAAATATTTTTACTGTATAAATTAATGCAATTATTATTTTAAGTATCTATAGTAAAAATTAAAACAGAAATATTCATGAGATGTGAATATTTTTAATTTTTATGATTGTATTATCATTTAATTTATAGTTTTTATATAATCTATTAAAACGTAAAATAAATATACAGTGCTGTAACTGTTCAATAAAAAGTTAAGTCTACTACAATGCATGCATGGTTTTTAGCATATTTTCAAGAGTCTAATTTGAATTTCAATTGATTATTCAAGAAGTCCAATGTCTCTGGAAAATTGCGTGTGACGAAATATTTATTTTTACCATGTATAGTTATGCGATATCATTCATTTTAAAATATTTTCAATGTTGAGTTAGAATCGATGAAAATTATAGAGCTGTGGCATTTGATTCAAACGTTTGTTGAATTTTTAGGCGAATACTACATTCTATAATAGTGCTATTCTCCCTTTTTGCTACAAGAAATCCATGAGTAAACCTGGCGTGATCTAATGAAATTTCTTCTTTTTTCTTTAAATTTGGTTTTTCTCATCTGCAGATCATGATATTTTTAATTTTAATGTGATTTAATTTAAGTTTCTCCATAATTATTTCATTTGCTAACATAATATACTGCTTTTTATACATTTGTTTTATGTCTGATTGATAAAAGCTATTCTATAATTAGTTGTAATGACTTTTTTATATTTTTTGTTTTCACAATTTACTTATATTAATATGCTATTATTCTCACAGCATTATTTCGTATCAGAATATTATTATAGATCAATTTGACACCGCTAATCTATAGTTCAGCTAATATAAATATATGTTATATCTTTAAACTAATAAACCAGTCCACAACTGTCTATATTTTAACAAAACTATACTAATTCAATAAACGTCATTAAACAATAATTGTTACATTTTTATTAATGTTTGCAAATCTAAATGGAGTCGATCAAAGTACAATAAACAAGTCACAGCGGAAATTTATTTTACTGCAGTAAACATTTTCTTTGTCGGGAATCGTTTGATTAGCAGCTATTTAACGGTAGTCCTTTGTGGTTTCCTGTTGGTGATCAATATTATTTTACTAGTTTATCATATAAATGATAAATATATGTATAATATTTATTTTGGGCGTCACCAAATTATTTGCACTACTGTAGATACTAGGTTATTGGTATAGCGGCGGAGTTACTATAGGTACAATATAATATGACATCTTCCTCCTTGATATCTTTAATATTTAGGTATATGTCGACTTTTTTTCAGAAATGTATTATAATATTATTATACATTCATAACTCATGTAATACATTTACAACTTGCATTTGTACTAAAATCGTTGTACCTAATCGTGCTTTACACTATATAATATAATTTATAATATATTACTAATATGAATATTTTGTTTGTCAATAATAACTTTTTTCGACTATTTTTTTTTATCGTTTGTATATTATGATTTCGTATTATTAACGGTGCCGGGCACATGCGAGTTTCGTTTATCTGCGGAATGTCATTCTTATCCGGTTTCTCGTGCGTTATTCAATTCGAAATGTATGTACGCCAAATTTCGTAGCCTATCCCTCGACGCCCACCCTCTCCGCATACACTTTAAACGCTTTTATCAAACAACCACCGGATATGTACTTACAATGTTATCGAGAAACGACGGTCGATCTAACGTACCACCACCACCCCCACTAACACTACTACACCGGGAGATAGATATTTATTATTATTATTATTATTATTTTTTGGCACTTTTTTCGTTCGTATTTTTTCATTAACAACAAAGATGCACGAAATGTAGTCCATTTATTCTATTGTTTACGCGTTTTCTGACGTGTATATGATAAGAAGCAAAAAAAAGTATGTACATATATATATACTTTTTTCTTATCTCATTCATATTCGATGGTTTGTGAAATTTTGACACATTTTATCTGTGTTTCCATATCGGATAAACTCTTTTGTTTGTTTTTCTTAGGAGCCATCTTAGATTTAATGATAATATGTTATCTCATAGCAGTTACAGCGTCATAGGTATATATTTGAAAATATAAATTAAATAGGTAGATTAATTGAAAATAATAATTGTTTATTCATTTTATTCGTATAATATTGAAGTTTTCTTGATAGTTTAATGCCTTTAAACGTTATAGTTATCATCATTTTTACAATGCTAACATTTTACGTAGATGTATGAAAATTTTAACTCAAGTTTTATTATAAGAGTACGCCACACCCGCATATTACGTTGACTCGGTTTTACAAACACACAACATAATATGGTAAACTTTCGTTTAGTCGTTCCAATTTTGTGATGTCAGTTATAAATACTTTTACTGGATTGAATTCACCTAGTATTAAACTTAAAAGTAAGAACATTATTTATCTTAATTCAGATTTTTTTGATATTTTAATTTTTGAAAGAGATATGAGTACCTATACGTAAAATAAGTGTATTATACCATGATATAAAAATGCTCATATTTCGCTGAAAAATGAAAAAAATCTTTAAAAAATGGATAACGTTCTCACCTTAAAGTATAATAATAGGTAAATTCATTCTAATATTTAAAAAAATATGTAGTATAATATCATAGTGTCAAGAAGACAAGAATAAAAAAAGTGAATATTTATCTCACTTGTTATTAGGCTGTTCGTTTTATTAAGATGAGAATTTTTTTATCACTTTTTTTTCTTATTCATGCTTTACCTACTCTATCTAACTTATTTAAACTATAATGTGGGGTTTTTTAATACTTATAGTTATAATAACTTACTAATATTCATAATTACAATTTAGATGAAAAATGTAAACTATAGAGTATAGGCGTACTATGTTTTAGTTATAGCTATATAATATATTAAAAAAATACCCGCTTAATATTTTTAACACAAATAGTTAAGTTTATTACCATAAAAAAATAGTACTTTTCAATGATTATTGCGAAAGTATTATAAGAACTTGAATAAAAGAGTATATTTTTAGATAAATTTAGTGATCCAGCCAAATGTATACCTACTTAAAAAGTAACGGTTTTCTTGAAGTTTATTTTCAAGTTATTGAATTTTAATATTATGGCTAAATAGCCTGTACATAACGCTCTTTAATGGTAGTGATACTGTGTGCTCTCTCTTAATAATAATGTATCTCCATATGCTATGGGTGAGTGGTAACTATATACTATATACTAAATCATAAACAACAGGATGTTCAATAATAATAATTTGAACGCAGCCGTTACGCGTTATTCAGTAGTATTATCTTATCAAGTTTCTAATTAAATTCATTATTTTAGTCGGGTACTTAAATAAAACATTTAAATTTGAAAAACAATATCGAACTTCATAAACCATAATGCATAACGATACGTACTGTAATTAGCGTTAGCTTGAATAATCAATATTTACATTATATAGGTATTTTAATAAAAATAATATTTTAAATACAATACTTATAATATATTGGCACTATATTTGTACTGTAGTCCGTAGTATATTTTCTGTGCTGATGTTGAACCTATTCGAAATGATAGAATTAAGTTTTCGTTTTAAGTACCGGAATGTCTATAATACTTATACTCAAACAGTTGTGTAAAAAAAAGAGTACACGACGCTAGATGATATCAGTCGATAAGCCTGCACGTTTTCATTATACTGCGCGTCTATCCCAGTATTTACCATTCGTGCCAACTGGTAATGATCATTTGTTATCATTTTATCACTATTCATTAATCACCTGTTTTTTTCTTTAAAAATTAAATGTAAAACAAAGAATGCAATGTTGAAACGAAAAGATTACGAAGTTATCGAATATCACCCTCTCCAAGTGTTTTAATCCTGGCAGTCGTTGTCGAAAAAAGATTGCATCATTTAACTTGAAGTGTTTGTTTTTCTTTTTTTGTTAGGTTTTTACATTTTGAGAAGAATAAAAGTACAACATCAAAAAATTTAGAAACCGTAAACTGCGGTACTTACATATATAATACGAGCATAACATAGTATTATTATAGATATCGTGCCGAGATCTCAACACAAAGTGTAGGCACCTATATAATAGCGGACACGATGTACTTATATATTTTATACTTCCTATAATAGTATAATAGGTATGATATTGTTTTAATAACACCAGGTCGCGTATTACAGTACTGCAGTATGCAGGTTGCCTACACTTATATATTTATTTATATATACTTTCGGTCATATATTTTAACAAAAATAATATACACAACGGTGTGGGCATGGTATAGGTAATATTATTATACTAGTAACTAATGTCATCGGTACATTGATAATATTATTTTTGATTGTGTACACATTATTGGCAATATTCAAATATTGTTCATCCGTATCGCTGTATAGTCGGTAACAATTCTTTCAGTAGCGGGCAAAATAATATTACGTAAAAACATGCCAACACGTATAATACATAACCTATCGGGTATGGGAGTAAGTACATGAAGCTGTGGTACCCGCGCTCAGTTGATATTTTATTATTCGACGGACGTGTTTTACACACAAAACTTATTTATCGTATCCTCATACAACTTGTTCAAGCCACCGCGCGTTATCTGCTCTCGCGTATATTATATTATATTATCATTACATTTATATACATGTGTGTGTGTGTGTGTGTACTTTTTATCTCGGCACGCTGCCGAAGGGGAGGCGGATTAACCCCCAAGCTCGCATTCTCCGGAACCCACCCTATATAGCACGAACATCGGACGGCCGCCACCACCTCAATCCCCTCGCACCACCTATACGGAAAAACTTCTCTCCGACGAACAGGATTCGACAAGCTTGAGATGTCCCGGCCGATTGCGAACGTGGCTACAGCAAAATCGTCCGCGTACACAAAATTCGCGCCGTCCGTCCACGATCCCTCCAACTACGATATTGTATTACATAATATATATATGGCTTGTATCTGGTATTCTGGTTACCTTACCTAATCGTGGATATTATATGCGTAATATTATTATTGTATTGTTACTGGCTTATATGACATTAATACCTACATCAATACCTACACTCATAACTAATATTTTGAAGTTTAGATCTAAGTCTCATCAATATGAATTTGGACGTTCATTATTTATCTCTATTCGTTGTCATTATTTTCATATCGTATTATTTATAGCTAACACCAATAATTTCTTTTTTCCGTTCTTTACAGAATTGGTTTCTTTTGTTTTTATTGATTCTTCCATCAATTATATTATGTTGGTCAGGAAAAAATGTCTTATTATAATAATTTCCAAATTCTTCCTCATTATTTATTGGTTTGAGCAGTACCTACTTTACATGACTCTACATAAACAAATTTATCAGAATGATGATTGAATATTTTAACTTCACAATTAAAGTTTAATTATTTAATATTTATTTATGTATGATAATTGAAACTTTATTTTTAAAATATTTTACTAGTATGGCTGTATAATATGCTATTTTAATATTGTACAATGGATACATATCACAAAATTGGGTTTCAATCAATTATGACCTACCTATATTTTAATATATTATACATAAATTTCGAGTGTGTTTTTTTAAATACATTTCTAAAAATAGAATCCTCTAACTGCCCCATTATGCCAAGTACATAATTTTAATGTGTATACATTATATTATTACGGAGTAAATACCATTATAAAAAAATAACAAATGTAAATTTTCCCTTTTACCTTTTAAATTTATTTATTTATATTTTATACTCAAATCGTTGACAATGATTAAAATGTTTTATCTACTTAACAAACACATTATAATGAAATAATAATTATGATATGCAAGCTATTATTTATTATTAATACTTTTTTTCTTTAAAATAAAAAGAAAAAA
>VUJU01003862.1:0-22704 GCA_009835225.1 Aphis craccivora | reverse complement strand
TGGTAGTAATAGTGGATTGTGGAACAAGTTGCATATATTTTTTGATTATGATTGGTCAACATATTCTTATCTATGATAATCGTATTATCAATGTATTATTATTATTAATTTTATTATGAGATTTTCGATGAAATTATTAATTTAATTAATTCATTGTTCATCATAATTTGAGACTTGAGTTTTTGTTGCGCTGTACTACGAGATGGCATCAAAAAATAATGAACTTAAAAGGGCAAGGGCTACTAATTTTTCATTCAACGAAAAAGAACTATTATTGAAATATGCTCTAGAAAATCAAAATATTTTAGAAAATAAGGAATCGAACGCTGTGTCTTGGAAAGATAAGAATAAATGCTGGCTTAAAATTGCTGAGCAGTATAATTCAGCTACATTAGGATGTGTAAGTTATATGTATTAAGTTTTTTATACTGAGAAAAATCTTATTGAAGATAAAAACTTAATTTTGTAATGTTGTAGCCAAGAGATGCTTCAAGTTTAAAACTAAAATACGAAGGTATAAAGAAGTTGTTGAGAGGTTCAAAAAGTGAATTATTTAAAACTGGTGGTGGTCCAAGTAGAACTAACTATTCAAGTACTAGTGAATTGGAGAAACAATTGTATGAAAATATTCAGCTTTCAGTTGAAGGGTTACCTAGCTTCTTAGATTCTGATGCTAGTAAGATAATTTCTAAATATTCTAATTTAATGTAACCATATATATTTTGAATTTTCATTAATGCAGTTCCACAAAGTGTCATTGGTCCAGTTAATGTCGAAGAACATAATGTAACACAAATTAGTCCTGTAAAGATACTTGAATCGAGAGATAATTTTAATTCTTTTGAAATTGTTTTAGACAGCGATAATAACTGTTTATCAGTTAATAATGGTATTTTTTTAAACTATTTTCTACAGTTTTGTATTTTGTATATGTTACATTTTTAACACTAGGAAAACAAATTTCAGTTCTGGATAATTTATGCAAAGAATCAGTGTTAGATGATTCAAACATACTATCTGTCCAATATGCTAATGAGTCGATAATGGACAATATTTCAGTTGTAAATCATGCCAGTACTTCTGGTGTATTGTGTAGTAATAATAACCCATCTTGGTCCCCTATCGAATCTACTAAATTATTAAGATCTACTGGAAAACACCAAAAACTAACAAGTAAAATATATTTAACACTAACATATAATATATATATATATATGTATACAATTAATATAATTATTAGCCAACAACATGACAAGAAAGAATAATAGCCAAGCTTCAACTAGTGACAAGTTTTCACAGTTAGCCGAAAAAAAATTTGAATTGGTTGAATTTCAAAAATCTGTTTTGTTAAGAGAGCATGAAGAGAATATGAATTTCCTTAAAGCCAAACATGCTCTAGAATTGGAATCGTTAGAATTGGATATTGCCATTAAAAAACATAAATTGGATACTATGAAAGGATCTAAAGATGAGTAGGTGACACAGTGGTTAATCAATACTAAAAAATGAACTAAAACTTAAAACTAGTCTTAACTAACATTTTAACTAAAATGTTATCCAAGTATTTTATATTTTATTTTTTATTTTAATATAATATTTTAATTTATCCTGACCAGATAGGCAGTGACAAAGTGAAGAGCTTTTACTTTTCATTTAAGCATAAGGTCATTTTTTTTTTATATATAGTAAAACATTACTATAGTACTGTGATATAAAAGAAATATAGGAATATTACAATTTACCAATGATTTGAATAATAATTTTTGTTAAATACTTTAAATCTTGTTTAACTCATACTAATTTTAATTTTGTTATATTGTATAGTTATTACATTTTTTCTTAATAATTACATAATATAGTTATTACAAATGTGAAAAATATTCTTGTATTAGTTGTTGTCTTGCATTTTCACCATTTGGTTGTTGTTCTTCTATGTTTATGTTTTCATTTTCTGGTAGAATTATGTCTAGTATAGGTGGGTCTATATCATTGTTATCACAAGCTATATTGTGTAAAACACAACAAGCTACAATTACAGCTTGAGTTGTTTCTAATTTCAATCGTAGGCCTAAGGATAATACTGGGAATCTTCTCTTGAGAACACCATATGACCTTTCCACTGGATTTCTTGTTCTGATAATCGATTCATTGTACAATTCTTCGATATCATTTTGTGGGTTTAAGAATGGTGTTACCACATGAAGAGAATTAGCATAGCCACTATCAGCTACAATTAAACTGTTTCCCCATTTACCATTTATTAAGTTGTAATAAATCTGTGATTTTTTAAATATAGTCTGGTCATGGCATGATCCTGGCCACCGTGCAACAACATCCATAATTTTTAAATTAGGACATGCAATGGTTTGCACATTTATAGAAAAATAACCTTTTCGATTTCTAAAATATTCAGCATTAGGGCCTCCTGTATAATTGAATAGTAATTAATTAATATTTAATAAATTTTCAATATGAATTATAAAATTACAATTTATGTATAAAGTACCTGGATTCTGTATTTTTACATGAGTGCAATCAATTGCACCAATTGTCCTTGGAAACCTAGCAATTTGGTAAAAACTTCTTTGTAATTTACTTATTTCCCTTTCTGTAGTTGGCATTTTTATAAACCTAGGTCGAAGTTTTGCTATGGCAATACTGACATCACGTACAATCAATGATGCCGTAGTTTTACTAACCCCAAGAAAATCTCCAGAAGTGATCAAAAAATTACCAGTTGCATAAAACCTCAAAGTTAAAAGCAATTTGTTAATGGATGTCACTGCATGATTTCTAAAAAAAAAAAATAGGATGTTCATTAATTAGGACCTTATGTAGCATGTATCTAAAACCTAGATCACAAATCATAGTTTTACATAACAAAAAACGTAATCGAAAATAAACATTTTCAAAAACTCTTTTACGAGTTGTTTTACGCGAAAACGGTGAGTTATAGCCGTTATAGGGCTACAGTTTTGATGAATTTCGTCTAAATTTAAAATTTAAATGCATATAAAAACAGTCGTGCCTATGAATCTTTAATATTTTTGAACTTACATTAATGAAACTTGGAACCTTGCATTAAATTTTTAAGCTATTTTACTAAACGTTTTTTTTAAGTAAAAAAGATTTTTATCCAGAATAATTTAAAACAAATTTATAAATTTACATAATATTATAACTACTTACAAATTTTTTTTACACTTACGCATACTATACGTGTGGGCCTTGTGGCACAGATTTTGAAGTTTGATATAGATGTAGGTGGGTAGTTTTTATATTTTGTGTTTTGATACAAACTATTTTATTAATTATATTTGATATCATAATTTTTTATTTCAATATTTTCTAAACACTGAATATTTCGGGGGGCAGTTATAGTAAACCAACTTACCTATCGGTTGATGAAGATATTTGGTCGTTGATGTATTCTAAAACTTGAAGAACTACCACCTTCGAGATTCGGAATCTGATCCTAAAATCATGATCATCCCAAAGTGTCATATGATCAACTCTCATACGTAAGGTGTATGTACGACGTTGATAATTTAAAAATTCAACGATTTCTTGATCATCGTCTTCATATAATATTCCAAATATATCCATTATTCATTTATAAAAAAGTAAAGTATAAGAACTATGGACTGGTTTGGTATTATTATTATAATAAATAATAATAACAAAATACAACTTTTGAGTGTTATCACAGCTATACATTATGAAAACACATTTATTCGTCGAATAACTTGTTATTTGGTCAAAAGAGTACCTAATAACTTATTTCTGGTTTATTCATCGAATAAGACTTATTCTGACATTGAAAAACCGGTGATTAACTATTTTTCCTTATTTGTCGAATAACTCATGTTATTCGATGAATAAATATGATTGAAAAACCGGGCCTTAGCCTATTCAATAAAAGTTTCTTCTACCATTTATAGGGTTTTGATTGAAAAAAATTGTAATATTGAGTAGGTATATTTTCTAAGTAGAATGAGTCTATGGTGAGTTTAAATCGTGCTAATTAATGAAAGAGTTTTTTTTCTTAATCGTGAATGTATGGGTATTAAATAAAAGTTTTGAATCGAAGATAACTTTAAAATCATTAATTTGAATGGTTTAAAACAAATTCTAATTAGATACAATATAGTAAAAAGAAATAAAGTCATAGGTATCATAAAAAAAAGAGTTGCTTTGACATTAATTTATGTTAAATGATCGGTACGAATGATATACCCTGATATCCAAATATTTTGTTATCATCAACTAACAAAGAAATATTAGAATATTCAAATGAAAAATCTATATCACTAAAAACTAAACTGAATTATAGTTGGGAAAGATAATATTCTTGTGAGACTTCCATAATAGATAAGATTGGGTTTTCAATAAATTGTTCACATAGAACAAATTTATATTATATCGAGTTAAAAAGGAATTAATCTATGATGCATATTTATGAAAATACATTCAAAATTATACATCAAAAGGCATTTTTTTTTTTTTAAATTAAGTAGTACAAAATTAAAACTTAATTTAAATTGTTTTCAATTATCATGCAAAAGGAACACTCTAATCTCATTCTAAATAGAAGTGGAAGATTTATTATTTGTACTAAATAAGATAAAATGTATAAAAACTAAAATAAATATAAAAAAAAAAAAATTATATGTAATGAAATATCTATTATAACTATTTATTTCAGTACCTATTATAATTTTGTTATGAAATTATTATCTTAGTGTGTTTAAAATTATGATGTCAATATTTATTAGTTAAATTTATTTACTGTAACTACCTTAAAAAAAATTGTTCTTAGTAATAACAATAATAGAGTGGTTAAGATTTAATTTATTTTTGATATGATCACCACTAGGATAGATTTCATGATTTTAAAATACTTTTAGTCGTTTTATAATTTATAAATATATAAGTAGTAAAATCATTTCAATATTAAAAATATTAATAAAAGCAAATAGGTAAGGAACCCTAGGGATAATTCCTTACCTTTAACTTTGATAATAAGTCAAATCACTCTTTTAATTATTATTGTATGATTTTAAATTATAAAAATGGAACATTAGGGTGTGGGTAGTTATTGTTGTTTTTTTTTCTTAAATTTTATGTTAGATATATCAATATTACTTATACATAATTAATAATTATGATTTTAGTAAAAAAAATTTCTTTATTTGTTGATATAATTTGGTTTTTTTCTTTGCAGATTCCTACACAAAAAAATTGTAAACTAATTACTTCAGTGGTTCCACTTGAAAGTTGATATTGACAAAGTGAATGATGATTAATGTTTTATGAATTTAAAGCTTTAAAGCTTTTAATTCCAGGTAAGAAATTTAATATTGTATGTATTAGCTTGGAAGAAATACACTTTTAAATCTGTAAGGTCTTGAGTATTTCAAGAAGTATTTATTATTCCACACAACCAAACCAATATTTAAAATAAATCACTGTTTATATTATAGTTGAAAATCAGCTTAAAAGTGAAGTGTTGTTAGCCAAGTTCTTTATATTCCTAAAAAATATTGTTTTGAATGATGTCATTGTCTTTATATAAAAAAAAAACTCTCAAGAGTTCTGAATTAGGCTTACTTAAGTACAAATATTATGGTTAAAAGATTATTTATTTTTTATTATGTATTTTTGTTATTTATTAATAAATGCTTATAAACTTTAAAACTAATAGTAGTTACTGGTTTGCATGTAATTTTATGGTAATAAGTCAAGTGTTAAATACTTAAAAAAACATAGTATGTCATCCTTTGTTCAGTCCAAAGATGGATTTACCCCGTCACCTAAATTATTACAATATTTCTAAATTTAGATACAATTGTAATTCAAAGTGTTTTACTTAAATTGAATACTCTGAGGTTAGGTTTTTATTCTGTATTTTTTTATATTTTGTTAGTTGTATAGTTAATTCATATTAACTTATATTTCATACTTATTAATTTAAAATAAAATCTTTCACAAAATGCTCACACAGTATTTTATATTTTTAAAGCATTGCCTAGATTTATTTAATATTTTTAAAGATCTGAGTTGGTATATGGTATGGTAGGTTTTTGTTCGATTAAACTATTTTTATAAAAAATAAAATATGAAACAATTTTGGATTATAAATTAAAGTAAGTATCAACATTGTTTTTTTTATTTTATTTAGGTATTTTGAAATATAGACTACTATATCTACAGTGAATTGGTATTTACCTGTCACAATAATGGATCCTGGACGACCACAGCAACCGGATAAAAAGCAGCTGCTACAACAACAACAACTTTTGTTGCAAAAACATTTACAACAGCAACAGCAACACCAGCAGTTATTAAAACAACAACAGCAGCAACAACAGCTAAATCTCCCACAGCAGCAATTAAATCTCCTACAGCAGCAATTAAAGCAACAACATCAGCTGCTCTTACAAAAAAAATCAAATTCTCAACAACAACAACAACAGTTATTACAAACACAACCACAGTATTTGCAGCAACAGTTATCATCAAACCAACAACAGCTATTAATACGGAATCAAGATTTTCTGAAACAACGGGGTATGCAGCAAGGTAATTTGAACCAGCAGCAGCATCTAGAACATCAGAAAAATCAAGAACCAACTATTATAGATGTCATACAACTCAACGATAGTGACGAAGAAAAAAATCAAGAAGAGAGCCTTACTGTACATAGACAACAAGTTACTCAACAACAGCAACAATCTAATTTACAACAAAATCAGCAGCTGCAACAGCTACAAATACAACTAGTGCAACATTTTCAAAATGTGCAGCAATTACAAAATGTGTCTCAACTCCAAAATTCGCAACAACTACAGACAGTACAACAATCTCAACCGATAACACAACCACAGATTGTACAAAAATCTCAAGTTGAACGTCAATCTCAAGCTGTAAGACAACCGCAGACTGTTCAAAAACCTAATTCATTACAACAACCGCAGATTATACAGCAACAGAATAATCAGTGTTCTTCAGTGTCTACTCAACAACAGTCTAAAAAACAGCCTCCTCCTCATTCTCAACAGCTACTTCAGCAGCAGTTACAACAGTTACTAATAAAGAATAAAAATTATCCACAACGTATTGTTGTTTTGGGTAATCAACAGCAACAACAACAATTGTCACCACAGCAATCGCAGCGCATGGTTACTAACAACGGAACTGGCCAGCAATCCCAACAGATGCAACGTGTTGTGGTAACAAGCACTGGCCAACAAACTCAACAGATGCAACGAGTGGTAGTTACAGGAACCGGTCAACAACAACAGCAACAACAAATTCAACGTATTGTGGTCGGAAGTAATGGCCAACAACAGCCACAACAAGTACAACGTGTCGTTGTTCCCACTACTGTCCAACACCAACAGATGCAGCGTGTTGTTGTTACTAGCACCAGTCAGCAAATACAACAACAGCAATTACAACACGTTGTTATTCCAAATGTTAGTCAACAACAGTCACATCAGATACAAAACGTGGTTAGCCAAACATCTATCCAACAACAGGTTCAACGTATTGTTACTTCCACTTCAGGCCAACCACAACAGCAGCTTGCGCAACAAAATCAACCATTGCCACAACGTATTGTTATTGGTCAACTTAAAACATCACAGCAGACACAGCAAATGCAATCGCCGTCACAAAATGGAGTAGTTCTTAATCAGCAGGTGATGCAACGACAGCAGCAGCAGCAACGTGTTGTAATATCAGGTCAACAACAAATTTTAAAATTAACGAATCAGCAACAGTCTCAACAGCAAATCACACTTCAAAAACAGATGACACATAAGTTATTGCAGCCCACACAACAACAACAGCAGCAGCTGCAGCAACAGCAAGATGTAGTAAAAACCCAGTTGCAACAATTAGACGTAGTAAAAAACCTAAATCAACAACAAGATGTTGTAAAAAAACAACTACCAAATCAACAATTACCGAAAAGTGCTGCTGTGTCTCTAACGCAGCAACAAAAAAATAACCTAAACTTATCTAATGAAAATTTGGCAAAAGAGCTACATATAAAACAATCCCATCAACAATTACAACAATTACACATCCAACCATCCCAAAAAAACTCACAGGAACAAATAAATAGGCAGCTACAACAACAAAAACTTAAACAGAAGAAAGAAATAGATCATTTACAAAATCAATTGAAACAATCTCAGCGAAGTGGTGTAATAGTAGGACAGCTACAACAACCAGAAAAACCAGAACCAGAGAAGTTAAAAAAGCAATTTGAAATACAGAAACAACAGCGACAAAAACTACAAGAACGCATTTTACTGCAACAACAACAGCAGCAACAAAAAAAACTCAAAGAACAACAACTGATACAGAAGCATCAACAACAGCTCCGTGAACAAGTTTTATTACAGCAACATCTTAAACAACAGCAACAGCAACAATTACAGCAAAAATTATTACTCAGACAACAGGCATCTTCAGAAAACCGTATATCATTGGTTGTAGATGGTAAAATAGATCAAAAAATACAAGATGAAGAAAAAATTATCAACTGCTATGAAAAGTCAACGGAACCAGAGTCTTTGCGGTGTATAGAAAAGGTCACTGCTGCTGAGAAAACATCTCAAATTAGTATAAAACGAAATAATAACGAAAATATACCGGTTAGCGAAAATAATTTATTATTATTATCATCATCATCTGATGAAGATGATGATGATGACTCCATTCGTAAACAACGAAATTTTCTACGTGAAGCTGAACGTCTCGTTCAGGAACGGTACGACGCTTTGACGGTTGTTTTAGGGTCCAAGTATCAGGCGCAGTATGATGAGATTTTAAGAAACTGGCTTGCTAGTCGATTATCACGTAAAGAATTCGACTATGAGATTCGTAAAGTGATGTATGTTTCGTGGATGGATACGATGAAAACAGTGGATGGTGATAAAAATTGCAAAAATGCATCTAATAAAACTAAAAATACTTCAAGTTCAAAAAAAACAGCTAAAAAAACCACCACTTCTAAGGTGAAAAAAGACATTGCCTCCTCACTTAATACAACAGTGCAAAAATCACCAACGTTAAAACAAGTAACAGAAGAAAACAAAGAATTACATATTAATATTGAAAATAAGGAGGCTAAAGCCATTTTAGCAGAACGAGTTCCATTGCATAATGCATTAATCACCAGTTTAATAATGTGGTTACCACTTAATTGCCAGTGGTTAGAACAGCGTAAGGCACGTGTCCAAGGTGTTTCCGAGACTGGGTGCCCATTACGATTGTACACATATGCAGATGTGCCACAAGTTCGTGGCTCAAGTGACCACTGGTTCCCAAATCTACCAGGAAGCTTGGCCCGATGGTATTGGCCAAATCATTTGTCGTGCAAATCTTCATTAAAAGAAAACAATGAAACATCAACTCACGAACAGGAGAAAAAAGAAGCTGCAGATGCTCTAACTACGGCAGTTTTATTGAAGCCACCATCGTGCAAATTGCTCCCATTGCTGATGGAAATTGCTGAAAACACAGTAAAAGTGCAAAGAGCAAGACAAAGGCAGTATCAGAAGAGATATCCAAAGACACAAAACGTTAAAGTTATGAAAAGATTACAATGGCAACGACTACAAGAACAAAAACGCTTAGCTACTATGGTTCGATTACGGGACGGATGTTCAAAACTATTGCGTGAACTCAAAATGCGTCTTCGATATCTTGCCATTCAAGAACGCCGACTTATAGAGCGATTGCGTCGGCTACAGATTCGTATGTCGCAACGACGGCGACGAGTTTTGGCACAATTTGAAATTAGAGAGAAAGACCTAAAATCTCGGATACGTAAGTTTTTTGGTAAGTCGCTCCCAGAACAATCAAATAATAATTCCCAAGAGTACCTAAATTCAGCTGATTCGAGTAATGAAGATACTGAGCCAGATGACGATGAAACAGATGAAGAGTCTCGTCATAATACTCTCAAACAGCGGTGGAAAGAAGTTCATATACAGAAAAAAAATAATGGAAAAAAAAAACCATTAAATATTACGAATGCTGAACATCAATCTAGACCAAATTTTCAAGGTAAACGTCCACAACCAACGGCCTTGACGATACGATTATTGCGTGACAGACAACGATTCTTGACAACCACTCGATTGTTACAGGTAACAAAACAGGAGCGCTTACAAGTTAGTAGTTATGCCGACTATCTCCGAGAGGTCAGAAATAAGAATTGCCCGTGCGGAGAGTTTGATGACAAACCATGTCAATTTCGAAGGCAGATCCGTCAATTACGAAAAAAGATAAGAGTACGTGAATTAGCTGAAATTAAGAAAGAAATAGATAGAGAGCTAGTAAAAAAAGTTTCTGAAAAAGAAAAGGTAGATTCCAACGTATTACAAAAGAAACCATCTATAGTAAATCAAAAGAAAAAAACAGAAAATCAAAAGAAAAAAGTTGTGACAAAATCATCCAAGAAAACGAAATCAGCGTTGATTAAGGAAAATGTTAACGTAGAAGCAGAGCAAAAGAAAAGTATTACTACCAAAGACAACGCTATAGATAGTATATCTACGAAAACTAATATAACTTCTAACAATAATATTTCAAACAAAATGACATCCTTGGTTACCTTTAATACAAATAATGTAGAAATTAAAGAACGACAAACTTTGAACAATCAAGACCAAGTAAATAAAGGAAAACATAATACAGGAATCGATTGTGCAACATTTGAAACACAAACTCAAGTAAATAATTTGGGTAATACAAGAAGTTGGATAAGACCCCCCCATTCAAAGGATAAAAGAAATGTGGTTAATGTAGCTGATGCTGCTGCTCGTGCGGCACAAGCTGCATTAGCTGCATCAAAGAAAACTCAGCTCAGAAAAACTAGAGCGGCAGCAGCTGCCGCTGCCGCCGCCGCTGCCGCCGCTGCTGTCACTACTACTGCTGCCGCTACTACCACCACTACAGTTACTGTGACCTCTGGTAAAGTTGACGACGATCCGCGAGCAAGTGAACTTATGCCGCCTCCACCACCACCGCCTCTACCAAAAACGTCTACTCCAAGAAACCCTACAATCGGAGCTCGATACTTACAGCAACAGAAATTTTTATTGGATCGACACAGACAGCTGGAACGCATTCGACGCGATGAAGAAGAACGACGGCAACGAGCTCAAGATGAACATCGGCGACAAAATCAGGAGTGTTCGAATTGGGAAGAAACAAGCATGAAAGCAGTTGACGTATCTTCGCAGTATTTACCATTTTCCCAAAGAATGCGATCTAAGCGACAAAAAGATCCAGGTACTATATGTCAAGACATCAGTCGAGACACTAATAGCAAAGAGCAAGAAGAATTTGGTAACCTAAATTCCAGAAAATCTAAAAACGAAGAAGAAAGACGACAACTGAACGATTATTATTATTATTATTATGGTGGTGATGATTATTATTCATCGGACGAAGAGTCTTCTGATTCATCGTATATCGAACCTCCATTTCCTCCGCTTTTACATGACCTTCGTATAGACCAGTTACCCCGGCCTATGAATCGTATACCACCGGCGGCCGTTCTTCCTCCTGGCGTTCGATCTCGAATGCAGCCATTATGTCCAACATACTCAAAAAACCAGGACGTTGAATCGCGTGCTTCTTACAGTAAGTCTGAGGTTGAAAACTTACAAAAACGCAAATTTATGGAGTCTGAACATGTACAAAATATTGATAAACCTATTCAGAAAGAATCTTTTGACTATACCACGGAATTTAGTATGAGTATAAATCCGCTCAAAGAAACTGATAAAAACAAGATTTCCGAGTCAGCCGATTCGTCGTTTGGTAAAAATTTGCCCATAACAATAAAAAATAAACCGCAAAAATGTTTACAGACTGAACATATAGAACGGGGACAGCATCAGTTGCAACAAGGAAGAATTAACAATACTAAAATATCATCAGCACAACGAATGGATCGTCATAATGTAGAAAAATTGTCGGGATCTAAAAAGATGTTTGAACAAAGTCGACATGGACGAAAAGATGATCCAAAACCAATAATGAAGATCACCCAGTTGCCGGATTGGTCAAAAGAAGATTTAAATCAAGTGACAATTACCTCAGTGACAAAAACAAATTCGTTTATCAGCGAACAAATAAAACACCACCCTTGTCAATCTCAACATCGAAATTCTTCGACGAGATATCCGTCGAATAAAAGTCAAGAACTCGTCACTAGAGTGGACATTGAAGAATTGCGATCGGTGCAGTGGAAAGCGCCGTTGACACAGTGGAATAAACGACCTATTGCGTACGAAGCTGCTATCAAACAGATATATCCGATGCAAAGCAAAGAAAAAGACTTACAGCTTTCAATGATTGAAAATGTAGTCACATGCACATCGGCAAAATTTCAAGTTTCAAATCATCATTTGAACGATCAGCAAGAGAAGTTGCGATCTGAAATCGAGCGACAAAAACGTGAGCGTATTAAAATACAAGATATGGTATTTGAATATCAAAAACTTGTAGATACTTTACCCCCGAATGAACAATTACAACATATGGTCCGATTGAAACAGCACCTTCGGCCTACAGGAAATACGTTTGAAAAAACTTCTATCAAGGGTAATCCATCGACAGAGCAACAGAAACTAACTGTTGCATCAATAAACAATTCTTGTATATTACGAAACGATTCACCTTCCTTTATATATACTTCTGGCGATGATCAAGAACCATCAGTTTTGAGACGAATAGATAATCTGTTGTTAAAAATTAAACATCAGCAGGAAGAAATGTACCGAAAGGTTGATCTTAATGACAAAATTAAGATATCTAGTTCTCAAATAGTTTCTGATAAACTTCATGTTAATACTTTGGTACAAAATGATCTAAAAAATTGGTGTGACCTGTGGCCCGCATACGAAGACAAACCAATTCACGAAGAATTAATGGATGATGAACAAAGGTTACGCCGGACTCAAGAATTGATCGATCAATACTATTCTAGTAGTACCGACAAAAAAATAGTACGTTCGTTGGATCAACAAAAACGTAGGCTTGGAAAGTATGGACGAGAACGACTTGAACGAGAGCTACCCGTGTATCAACAATTCCGAACAATGCAATCAGAAACGTCAGCTAAACCAAATCTCACTGGACAAAAAATAACTCAAAAATCACAAAATCTTCAGTGTACTCAACATAATTTGCCCGAACGACGAAATTGTCTAGAACAATATAAGCGACTTGGACGAATCGAGCAATTGGAACAACAAAAACACCTTTTAGGACATAATCAACAATTGAGCGAAACAAAAATCCAAAACAAACAGCACCAAGATCCTAGTTGCACATTAATTCAACAGAAGCAGTCTCAGTACTGTTGGACCGTCAGTAAATGTCGAGTGTCACCAACACTATGCTATGACGAACAACTTTCACTGCATGAACAATTGTTACGTAGAATCATGAAAAAGAAAAAAATTCAGATATTAGAAAAACATCAGCCACAGCAGAAGTGTCACAAATCCACTGAGATTCCTGATACTATGATTAGACCCAGAATAATAACGCCCGAAAATATATCTAATTTAAATACAATGAGGGAAATGAATAGGGGATCTCAACTTTGGTGGATGAACATAGGTTTGCCGAGGCAAATATCGCCGTTAGTCACGGGCAGCGAAAATCGAGACGACCTAGAACTAACACCGCTAGCGAAGATGCCAATCGGCAATCAACCGCAGGTGACTAGACCGCAAACAGCCACAACGGTAGCATCAATCGTTTACATACATCAGAAACGGAATGCCATTTTTTCTAATA
This sequence comes from Aphis craccivora, assembly GCA_009835225.1. Lineage (NCBI taxonomy): Eukaryota > Metazoa > Arthropoda > Insecta > Hemiptera > Aphididae > Aphis > Aphis craccivora. The sequence goes on along the minus strand of VUJU01003862.1, from coordinate 8,868 downwards.
AAACGAAACTAAAAAAGTGGTTGACACCCCGTTTATTAAAGATGATGACAAATGTTGAAGAAAGGTGGTTGGAACAGTTGCAAACAAAGATATCTCAGCTTGACCAACAAGTAAAATTACATTGGAAAACCATGAAAGAAAAGCAGGAACAACAGGTGAAATTACTACTGAATTATGACAAACAACAGCAATGGGAAAAAGAAAAGAAACGTCTAGAACGTGAAAGACGCATACAGCAGCTAAAGAAACGAAAACCGTTTCAAGCTTTGCCTGTACATCATCAACAAGCACATACATCACGGGCGGTTGGAAATATACAACAACAATCGGAAATACCTATAATTGTTATCGATGACGATGATGAGCCACTGACTGATGCGGTACTTGATGCCTCCAAACGGGACTCAAATCCACATTCTGTGTTCATAAATGATGACCTATTAAAACAAGAATTGGAAACAAAAGTATTTTATGAGGATCAGTACAAGGGAATCAGTAATCGATGGAAGCAATTGGAAGTCATACGTAAAGCACACCAACAGCAATGGAAATCCAAGCTGAAAATGTTGTTTTCATTAAAGGCAACAAATAAACAATTTTGTTGCAAACTTAATAAGCGTTTGATGAGCAAAATAAAGAATCCAAATTTAATTATTGAACTGGAGCAGCTTAACGGAGGCGCGTTGAAATATACGGAACAACAACAGGTAGCATCGCCAAACCAAAAACAACGCCATCTAAACAAACAAGGAGAACACAAATTTAAAAAACAAAATATAAACTTTTCTAATAAAAACCAACAGAAAAAATCCAATAAAAATCAAGAATTAATCAGTACTCGTCAAATACGCAGTAAACAAACAAATCAACTAATAAAACAAAACAAACAACTCCGAAATGATCAAATGATTACAAAAGTCAAGTCACCAGCAGTGAGTTCAAGACACATATCCTTACTACGAAACCGAATACTTAATGTCCACTCGAATCGCAATAAGCGACTACGGAAGCAAAATCAGCGATCGGTGTCTAAAACGGATGTTGGCCTTGTTGACTCAGAAAACCGAATTCAGCGATATGAAGGAGTAAATAAATCCACGAAGTTGATCCTTAGGACATTGACGTATTCGCTACATAATCAACGGTCTGCATTACAACGTCAATTGGATAGATTAAACGAAAATAATGTAGACACAAATGCCAAACAATTAGAACCATCAATTTCAAAGACATTAATGATGTCTATTCAACATCCTACCATAACTTCAATGATATTGCCACCACTGCAACCTTCAACCATAAAACAACAACCTTTGATTTCTACTGTAACGTTAATCCCACAACGACCATTAACTTCTATAGAACAATGTTCAACGTCTTCAGTAATATTAATACCACAACTACCAATGCAATCGAATGAATCATCTTCGTCAACACCAGCTCTGCTCCAATCATGTCAACAAAATCAACTGGTGGAAAATAAACGACAGGTTATGAAACAACGACTTAACCAAGTACACAGTAAACTAAAACCTTTGATGGAAATGTGGCAGCTCTCACTTCGGATGCCTACACGTTGGTTATGGCAACAATTGAGTGATATCGAGCAATTAAGGCGAAAAGAATTTTCAGTTAAATCCATGTTAGACTTGGGATGTTTGAGGGACCAACAGCAAAAACAACAAATACTTCAAAATAATGAAGTTTCAGTAGTAATGAATTCAACTTCTATGACTCAGTATTCTTTGCAACAGCTGCAACGAATCCGTGATCATCTGAATTGGCGACAACAACGATTGCGTGATTTAATTGAAGATTTTCTGATTTTGATTTATCCAGAACATCCCATGTTGTCTGAGACAAGCCAGCAACCTTCAACTTCTTCCGTCTTAATCAAACTACAGCAACATCCGCCGATGACAGAACAGATAAATTCAGCATATTCAGCGCTATTAAATTTGCAATGTCCATCATCGTTAAAACAAACGCAACAACAATTTTCGAGCTATTCATTATTACTTAAACTAAAACAACCGCTGATTGCAAATCAGCAGTCATTAATGTATTCAACATTACTAAAACTTCAGCAACCACCTATATCAAAACAATCTGAGTCAACTGCTTTGATTTCAAAAAATCTAACACGGCACCCTAAGATTAGTACCAACAATGACATACTCTTCTCTAATAACCAAATACAGGATAAAAAACGGCTCAGTACTAAAGGAAATGAAACTAATAATTCTTTGAAAAAATTTGTACCAAATACTAAAGGTAGACCATTATCATCGATTAACATAAGTTATATACCATCTGCCTCTTATTTACCTTATCAAGATAAACCCATTGGCAAACTTATTCCTACCATTCCAATTTTGGATTCTGATGAGGACGTGGAAATAATAGACTCTGATTCTAGCAACGAGTCATCGAACGAAGCTAGCTTTGGTGTGCAAGTTTCAGATAAATCACCCTTAACCATTAAAATTATAAAAAATAAACCACTTTTGAGTTCAAATTCGGTGATCAAAGACTTAAAAAATAAATCTAAAATAGGTGACATGAATTCTGTTGTAAAATTTAAAGAAAACAAAATCAATGTTGACTTAAATCAAGATATAGAGAAAGCAAACAATGAATATACGAAATTAGAGAAAACAATGCAAATAGAAGCCAAAGAGAAAGATTTCAAAAAGTTAAAAACTAAAGATGAAAATAGTAAAAAACTTACGAGTGAACACGAAGAAAACAATGAAGGCTTAATTTCAGAAAAAACAATATCAAAGACCATTGTTAGTAGACCAACACGAATAGCTGTCGTTGTCAATAGACCAAATGAATCAGTTGCAGTTAATAACGAACCAGCTATTGCTGTTAATAGCAATCAAATATTAAAAGTGGCTGTGGTTGAATCCACATCATCAATGATTTCGAACACCGATAGAAAAAATTTAAAGGTGGTACCTGAAGGAAGAAAAACGATGCAAATTACGGGTAGTGTTCCATACCCAGCACACGTAAATAGTGTAGGTAGGACAATATCAGTCATTAATAAATTAACGGAGACTGCCGTGGGTGTTATTAGGAAAGCCCCGATAATAAACCAGAATCAGCAGCCTACAATTAACTCTACACTATCACCGATTATAATGCCTTTTGAAAACTCAAATATTACAATAACTAAGTCAATAGACCAATCCCAGAGTGACAGCAATGGTACCGAAAATATACAAGGTAATAAGGTTGTTACAACAAACCACCTTCGTCGAATTAGCACACTTACACTTTTAAAGACAGTACGAAGACATAGACGCTTAAATCGTACTATATCGTTGGAAACTCGTGGACCAGCGGTTCCAACATTCCGTGACCATGGATTTGCTCAAGGTACTATTGAACTAGTTGTTCATGAGCGGTTCGTGACAACTATAATGACTATGTCGGCTGCACATACTATCGCGTCATATTTGCCTCCACGACTTCCACAGATACCATTCGACTATGCTTCAATTTATCAATATAATTTATTCAATGACGTTCCTACGATAAAAGGCAATAACAAAAACGCACCGTTAACATTATCCGGTGTTATGGGTTGGTTAAAGAAAACTGTGAAGGCCTCCTCAAACTTGGCATGTGGTAACGGACATGTTTGGAGTGGTTGCGCACGAACAAATGGTTCTACTCTAATGACTTTATCAAAGGTTGTCAAAGAAGCCATATCGCGTAATAACGCTATTCGATCACGTGCTACATCTTCGTCTCATGCGACTACGGGAGTGAAAACACCGACAACCATACCAACAAGAGCATCGAGGTCGACAAATAAGAAACCCATACCTGTAATAACAAATTTGACAGGAAAATCCAAGTCAACCACGTTGCCCACTTCGTCTACCTCTAATAGTAACATTAAACAACAAATAACTACCAAAAGATCTAATTCTCTGACTTCCACTGCGACACCGTTATCACTGAAAACTATGGCCACATGTATCGTCTCTGCTCCATCGATAAAAAATGTGTCATCATCTTTATTAGTAGATGGGCTCCACAATGGATCAAAGTCAGTTATAATGGAAGAAAACGTTCATGAGCCACAAAAACCTCAGCCAACCAAAAGATCAGCGTCAATGGCATTTTCATCTGAAACACTACTCACTTCTCAAACGATGACAGACGTTATGGTCCCAATACATGAAAAGGAAGAATCAACAATAGTGCCCCCACCGAACAAGAGATCTAAATCAGCAGTTATCAACCAATCACCGACTTCAACAAAACTTGGTCGGTGTGAAGAGCGTGTTAGACCTATCAAACGATCCGCATCTGTAGCCGAATACGTCTCTCCCTCCATAACTAGTAGTATGTCGGACTTGTCACCTACAGCAATCAATCCTTCCAAGAGATCCAAGTCGGTCATGGTAATTACACCGGTGACAGAGGCAACTTCTGTATCTAGCGATAATCTCGAACGATCACTACCGGTCAAAAGGTCTGCGTCGATGGCATTGTCACCACCTACAATTAGACAAACTAATAGATCTAATTCGGCAGATGTAATATCATCATCATCCAATAAAAACCCCAACATAACTCTACCACAATCCAGAGTATCAAGAACAATACCTCCTTTAATAATATCGGAAGCAACACCGAATGAAACGAAAAATAATATACTCGCCAACTCAGTTATTGAAACCAGTGATGAAAATAACACCATCGTTGAGAAAACAACAACGATCACAGAAGAAGAACAGCGTACTATTACTGTAACGCGAACTCTTTGTCCTACCATACCGGCTCCAATGGACGTGACAGCTGAAGCTTGCACTCTTGTAAAAGCTGCGTGTGAACAATTCATCAAAGCAATGGTAATGGAACGGCATTTGAAGGCAGGTCGCGGTGCCGGCACACTTCAACTGCATCGTCGAGACGCATACGCTGCGGCTATTGCGGTTGATGACGATATTCGACCATTTCCAGATTATTGTCGAACACCTTCTATCGCGAAAACTCCTGTTAATCCAGTGAAATCGGCACATGGTCCAAGAGAAAATAATGTAGAAAAGGACTTGGTATTTGAACAAAATTCTATCGTTACTGATAGTAGAAGTAATGCTAAATCAATTGTTATGACGACAGACAAACCAGATAACAACAACGAAAGGCGAGCTGTATCAAAACAACAATCAATTATTGTCGACAGCAAATCAAATAACAAATTATCTGTGTTGACAGTAAAAACGGTCATCGAAACACAGACTACTTCTACAACTACGAGTACGATCAATAAAATGCAATGTCCAACGTCCATTACTACCATTTATCCTAAAAAAACGATCGAAGGTACTTCGGCTAGAACAAGAGGCGTACTAGTATTGAAAAAGACGAGGAGTTCTGCGTTTACTCCAAAAACAACGATTCCATCGACCTCCGAACAATCGACCAGCGGTCAGTTGTCATTGGATTCAACAGCTGCTGAAATGCCGTCGAAGAGTTCTCTGCCAGTGCCTGCAACGACAACAAAACCTCCGCCTGTCGTCAAGAATGTCAAGGAAGTCGTCACCGATACATCACCTGATTCGACACCCGAGCTGCTACCCGAAGCTACATTGACTTTCAAAACTTCTACGTCGACTCGTGGGTTTTTCGTGGAACGTGGTAGACCTTTGTTGCGGCCCGCTTTCAACCGACGTCAGCCATTCGGCACGCTGGTGGCTACCTGTACCATGGCATCCATGGATACAGCCGCCATCAACAAGACGTACTTTTCAAATGACCGCGGCCAATATTTGGACACCAAAGCCAATTTGTCAAATAACGATCCTTTTACCGAAGCTTGGGGCTGTTATTTTGGAAATCAACAAATGTTACCACCCGCCAGTAGGTTGAACAATTTCTTGAATATCGGATACAAATCGGTGGTGCCGTCGTCCGAAAATCAAGATAGGGTAGACTGTGACAACGACGCTGTCGACACCGCCCACCTATTACAGTCCAATAGTACGCTCACAAAATCGTCTCATGGTATCATGGAGACAAATGATAACAGTGATCAAGATCAGATGTTGTTGGCGAACAGTCGACAGCAGCTGATGTTCATAGAAATCGCTCGTCAACAACAGTACATGAAGCGGCTGGAGCAGGAAATGAAACAACGTGTCCAAGAATACCAAAACCAAGAGCCCGACCCTCAGGAAATATACTACCAAAAGTTCATGAAACTGCAATTCGGCAAAAAAAATACGCCACCGGAACAGTCATTTTTGCGGCTCACTCCAAACAGCCACAGTCGCCACAGCTTAATGAGTTGGTAAAATTAGGTTGCTCATAAAGCAGCTTTGGTAAGATTCTTTTCTTCCATATTGTAATAGTATTAATCTATATAAAATTGTTTTACTTATACCATACGCTTTAAACTACCTTTTTTCATTCCATTATGTATTATTTTTTTACGCAGGTGCTATAAACGAATATTTTTTCTTTATATAAAAAAAAAATTATATAAAACAGTGTTTCGGTATTACATTATTCCTTATATACTGACATTAAAATATTTCTTTTAATTACTAATGATAAAATTATTTACTGCCCTTGATTCAAAAATCATATATATTCTAATTTTTAATCTGTTAAACTATCAATAATATTTTTATTTTATTTTTTATTATTTTATTTTAAAATTATTCATTGTCTTTTCGACTTTTAAAATATATATATATTACATTTAAATGTGTACTTCTAATATCCTATGACTCGAATGTATTAAAAAAAAAAATTGAATAAAATTATATTTTTATAATAACTATAAATTGTGTTAATGTATATATTGTTGCGATGTATTCTAATATATTTATATGACTGTGAAAATTCGTAACTTTTCTTAAGGAACGAAATAGATTTGATAAATTGTAAATAGGTATAAAAGACTTACTGAATAATAACTATTTTAATTGTTTAATTTTAATAAGTGCATCGTGTGGTACCACAAAATTTTTGACATTTTAGGTTAAAAATAAATGAAATTGTATTTTATTTGTATTTTGCATGTCATTTAAATATTTGTTGTGATGCCATTAAATGTTTTTTTTAAAAAAAAATTCACGACTTTTTTATCATCATAACTATTTCCAAATGATGTACCTTTCATATTTAGGCGTGTAACCGAACGACAATTGGAATTGGTCTATTTATAAATAATAATCGCATTTTCGCGGAGAAAAACCCGAGAAAGCAAACGGTTTACTAATAATCGTTATGACAATAATTGTATGTCAAAAATTGTTTAATACTTACTAAAAAATTAACTCTTATCACTAACTAGAAAGGAACAAACGAATTTTTAGTACCAATTTCTTTTCGGATAATTTTGACGATGAACAGACATCATATTACCTATGTCGTATCAGTTAATAGTCACCAAACCGTTTGCTATCGTCCCCTCCGTGAAAATACGCTTATACACTGTTTAGTGTTATCATTATTGGATTATTATTTTTACTATCAATATCATTAAAAAAAATAATATTAAATATATAAATATTTTGTCCGTCGTATAATAATAGTTAATAGGTAAGTAGGTAACCACAATTATATTTTAATTTAATAATGTTTGTAACTGCAAAACAATATTGCGGTAACTTTCACGAGAAATAAAATGTAATAAATTCAGGTTGCCTACCTATATTATTTTCTATGAAGTATAATATTAACGGCAATAAAGTACGTCTGTTGCGAGGTGGTTTGAAAACCTTACCTTACGTTACTGCACAAGTACTGAAAACAATAATAATTGCTTTTTAAAATAGTATACCAATAAATTACAATTTTTTTTAATTGAATATACTTACGTCACTATAAAAATAAATAAAATGGCTATCATTGATATTCAACAATTACTATGGTTTGAGTTAAATTAGTTTAATTTATGGAAGAATCTTCATAATATCGGTAATAAAAATTATACAGATGGATACCGGATTTTGGTAGTCTGGCGTGTCATCTCTGAGCTGGTATAAAATGTATTTATTTGTTTAACTGTACTGTCTGCACTCGAAAAGATAAGTTACCTCGCTACAAAAAAAAAAAAAAAAAATTAAAACATTAATATTATGCTATTTATAACCCAATGTTTTACTACCATAGTAGATGACATAGAAAATTTTTTTCGAATAAATACAAACTTCGCCGATGAGATTCGATAGTATAGGTATACTTTTTCTTAGAAAAAAATTAATCAGTTGATCTGAAAATTGAAATCAAAACGTTTGAAGAAGACACGCATGTACGATATAAGTACGTTGTAAGTAGTAAATACTTCGCCATACAATAAACGTATAGCGAATATGAGATCCAAATCTGCTGAACCAATTCTGTAGCTATTTAAAATATTGGAGTGAATGGACGCATAACAGACTTAAAGGTAAGCATATTATTGTATGTTATCATAATATTATATATTACGTTGATCTTACAAATTACAATGTCTATTTTTCTTTGTATTTGTGTACACCATGACTTGTCGAATTAATGCTTTAATTTAAAACTTCAGGGGTGGTTTCCGATGGCAAAGTTACTATAGTCATAGAAACTTGAAACCAACACCACTATTATAGGGCTGACGGTATTGAAAATAATTTAGTTATTAAGATTCGCGTTTTCTTTACGTGATTTAATTTTAAAAATATTTTGACTTTTTTTGAGCTATTTATAGACAACTGAAATTGTCAATTTTTCTAAAAAAATATTTTTGAAGTGCCGATAAAATTTTTTTGGGCCTATCAAAATACTTGAAAATGTAACACAAAGTTCCTCATAAGATATTCCTATAGTGATTAAAAAATTGTAAGAATACATATGTACAAT
>VUJU01003861.1:0-22717 GCA_009835225.1 Aphis craccivora | reverse complement strand
GCGAGCCGTACGATAGCTGTACGACAATGACGTCACGAAATAATATTCCCCACTCCTTCTTTTTCAAAATTTCGGATTGAGGCAACCTGTATAATCTATAAACCTTGCGTAACATAGACCTATTATAATACGTCTATGGTTCGTAATCGCCGCGTTCGTAATTGGCGGGGCCAGTACTCAAAATTGATTACGTATGTTTAAATTTTTCACATATATCATATAGGTATCGATTTAAGATAAATCGACCTTGATGCATCTTTACCTGATAAAACATTAATTTGACCACGACTGAGGGGGGGGGGGTTACTACATCTGTAACAAACCCCTGGCTACGCGCCTGATATATGAATACGTATATAGGTGTATCGTGTATATAAGTGGGCATCAGATTTTTTTACAAAATTGGTGGTCTGCACAACTAAAACTGTTGGGAGCCGCTGTTGTATATTATATAATTATAAGATTGATGTACCTGCTACCTACTTACTATGTTCAGATATTAGGTATGGTATCAATGTATAGTATCTTCATGTATTTTGAATGAAGGGAGAAAAACTATTATCTTCCCCTTGAATAAATCCTAAAAACGTCACTGGATTCAACCTTATGTGGGCATCAGTTAATATGTATATTTAACTAATTTTGGTTTTTATGGGCTACCAATTAATATGGGCGAACAACGCTGGTCCTAACGTGCCCAGTGCCCACATTAAGTGGAATCCATTGTATACTAATTCAGGTACCTAGTAAATCATGCTAAATATATTTTTAAAAAAAGTTTATTGAAACCTTAAATATGCACATTATTTATAGTATTAATACACATGATAAATACAATATTTGAATATTATAAAAATTATTTGTAAAAAAATATATTTATACATAAAAAAAAAAATTCAACAAATAGTCATATTAATATAATTGTTAACCTATTAAGACATAGGTATAACAATGATATGCAGACAATAATTATCAACATATTATTAGTAAATAATTATTTGTGATTAATATATTTGAATATTAAAAAATCTCACAAATAAATAAAATAAAATAAAAAAAAAAAACACATTTTTTTGTGAAGTTATGTCATTATTTAGAATTTATGTTACGGAGTTTTCTTACTTGAACTAGTCAAACTATCAAACTTATTTTGTTTTGTAGCTCGTTTGGTTATATTAATTTTACCATCATCGGTTTCACTATCTTCATTGGCTTTAATTTGAGCAAGACCTTTCTGGATATTACTTACACCACTTGTTCGAGCAATTTCCTCATCATTTTCTTCTTCTTCACTGTCATTTTCCATTAGTCTTCTTTTAACTTTGCTACGACATCTAGCACTTCGTTTTGTTACTAACTGTAATGGTTCAATTTCATCTTCTGAGGATTCATCGGCAATACTTATGGGTACTTTTTTTTTTACTGTATTTAAACCTAAATACAAAAAATATAAATAAAAAATTAACTAAAAATAAATGTTTTAGATATAAATAATATTTACGTTTTCCAGGGGTTTTTTGTGAAAGCGGAATAGCAAAGTCTTCATCTTTTACAATTTTTTCAATCTTACTGGTTAATTCATTTAATATTTCTTTAGTGGCTGGTTTTGCCATTTTAGAATTTCCACTTATGAGTGTATTAAAGTTATTGTAAACTTTAGGGTTTTTAAGTTTGTCAGTATAATAAGATATATTGTCTGAGAGCTTAGTTAGGCTTTTGTCTGTATATTTAATAAGCATCAAGCAATAAGATATATAATATTCTTGAGTTTTATTATTTGATTCTTTTAGTCTTATACATAATTTGTCAACTAAAGATTCAATTTGGCGCTCTTTGTTGATTAGTGGAAGTAAAAATCTAAAAAATAAAAGCATAATACTAGTATATTTGTGTATCTATATACACACACATGTGTTTAACATAAGTTATAGGTATATGCAGTGTGTGATTCCTTTTAAAGGTAACACTTAATTATTCTATACAGTAACATCAGATTGATATGCGGTTTTTCTGGAGAAGATAAAGAATGCCTAAATACATATTTTCTTGATGATTTTTACATTTTAAGATCTTTTTATGTGCGCATGCACAATGTAACTTGCATTTTTTTGCAATTTTTTTTTGGTATTTTTAGGTTTTCAGACATTATTAAATCATTTGAATTTAATACAGAAAAAAAAAAAAAGTACTAATTTAAAAATACTTAAAATGGCATGGTAGTTCATAAAATTTTAGGATGATTGTTGAAAAATTCAATAGTTTTGATCAAAAGTTTACTGTGTTGTCATTTAGTCAATTTTGGTTTTATAACTATGGTAAAAAGGATCTAAATGACTCAAAAAAATTCAATCTATTCGAATTTGATATTCAAAATACCTGTTGCTGTTTAAAAAAATGCAAGTTTCATAGTGAATGCGCACACAGAAAGATCTTGAAATGTAAAAATCATTCAGAAATGTGTATTTAAGCACTCCCTATCTCATCCAAAAAAACCGCATATCAATCCGATGTTACTGAACAGAATAATTCAGTGTAACCTTTAAAAGGAATCACATTATACATATAAATTATAAATAAATATAATACTTCATGATTGACTGAAAATCATTTTCTGGTACCAAATCTTCAGGATTAGACAAGGTCGAAATAATATCGGATAAGACATTGTAAAGAGTGTTTCCTTTTTCTGCAATAACTCTAAAAAATTGTCTTGCCGTGTCTGAAATACAAACAGTATTAATTAAATAAAACAATAATCAAATATCTAAAAGTATTATAAACATACAATAAATAGTTTCATCTTCATCAACAAGCAGTTTAGCAATACCAGCAATTTGTCCTCGAACTTTAATCATTTCTTGACGTATAAGGTCTATAATAGTCATTAAAGTACTATAGCGAACTAAATTACATTTATCATTTAACCTTAAACATGTTAAACATTTAAATATTAAAATATTTTTAAAAACATTTAAAGTTGAATTTGATTATTTTAATAGATTTTATTATTTAACTTTACCTTGCATAAAGTTTATCAGTACAAGGTTCCAACAAATTTGGATGCTTGAAAATCAAACAGCCAAATCCACATACGAGATCAGTAACTATATCCTGGTTGTCTGAATTTTCAATCAGATTTAGAAACATCTATAAAAAAAATAGTGTTATATTATGTTATTTTTATTCTATACATAATTTATTAAAAAAAAAAAAAACCAAACCGGTAATTGTTTGACGCAAAATGAATTAGAAATCAACATTAATTTAACCAAAGAAATAATAGCATTTGCCTTCAAATCAGAATGATTTGAATTACATGCTTTTATTATATGATTTCTGTAAAAAAAAAATTTAATCAAAAAATGTATATACTAAATTATAAATTAAGTATAACAATTAACAAAAATATTTAATTCTTACGTAAAATGAGCCAAAATTCCACTTCCATTTAAAAGCTGTTTATCACAAATTTGTCGAATTTGATCATTTATAGCCTCTATTTCAGCCGCTTCAGAATCATGTACATTCTATATATATATAAAAAAAAAATATATATATAGAGCAAAAGTAATGATACAAACATTTTATTCATACTTCATCTTCCTTGGCTTTGTTCATTTTTAATTTTTTAGCTTGGTATTTAGTTCTAACATTTTGAATTAACTCCTTTGCTACATAATTTTCTAAATGATCATACTGCCTAATAAATAATAATAAATGTTTAAATAAAGAATATTATTTGAAAATTATATACTAGTTATATCAAAAAAATTATTTTACTGTAGTGCAATGTGACCAATTACAAAAATAAATTTTGCAAACATAACAGCATTAAGTTGAACGTAATCATCTTTCTGCTGAGAAGGATCTAAAAAATAATTTATTTACCAAATTAATAATGATATTTAAAAAAATTATTTATGTTAAATGGGCTTAACTGGATAAATAATATTTATTTAATGTAATAAAAATTAATTATAAACTACTCTAAATTTTAAATTATTTATTTACTGTATTTGTTTATCATCGAAGAATACAATTTTCCAATCAATGTTATACAAGTAGTATCTGGTTGAATTGTCAACTATAACATAAAACAATTAAGAAGTGATTTTTTTTTTTTTATCATAGATAACATACAAAACTTACTTTATAAATTATGTTAATAGCATTTGAAGCAACAGCATTGAATAATTGGACATCACTTTGATTGAAACATTTATGTACTACATTAAATGCTTTTTGAACTAATTCGTGATTTTCACTAAATCTAGTCATATGACATTCATTCAAAATTTAATATTTTTATAATAATAAAATTATCATTTTAATTACCTTTTAAAATCTTCTTGAGTAATTGATTCTAATATTTTACAAGAATAAATAAATAATTGATAATTGTCACATAATCCAATTTGGAGAAGACTTTCTAAGTTCCCCATTGCAATAGAAGGCTGTGCGCTGAAACAAGACAATGAAAAATGTTTTAAAATGTAAAATACAATAATAATATAAAAAAAATGAATAGTTTAAAAACCAAATTATTTGCAGTGCACACATCTATAGCTACAATATCTCACTCAATACAACCTACCAGCAATCGAAACAAATTAGAAAATCTCTTTTATATAGTAAGTAGCTTGTTCACCACACCCTATGGGTTCAAGGTTAATAACTTACTGAAATCAGATGAGTCATTTTGGGACACCCTCAATATCCAATTATGCTAAATATTCTTTAATTTTATAAATATAGTCTTAGCCCACAACACATTATATTGAAGTATATTCAAATATAAAATGTAAATATTTTTTTACATTTTTTCAAAATATAATACATAAAATGTTATCAAATGAAACTAAAACAATTTTAAACTAAAAGATTTAAAAAATGTAAGATATCAATAATACCTGGCAAGAAAGGATAAAATAAGAGCAGCAACCACTTGATTTTCTTCAGAGATATCTTTAGATTTAGTAAACCATGCCCATAACACCATAATGCATTCATCATCTAGTGTTTTGTTTTTTATCCATTCATTTAGTAAAGCTTTAAATGCTCTTCTATTAGTGACGTTTAAAGTTTTTACTAAATTTACAAGTCTGGCCATAATCTAAAAATAAATAATTATAGTAAATCATTATTAAAAATTTAAAATCAATATTATATTTTTCATTACAATTTCAGGCCGTGTAGTAGAAGATTCCTTGTCTTCTTCAATATTCAAATATACTGTTTTATAAGAATTCATCATAGCTTCTTTAACATTAGAATCAGATGAAAATATCAATGTTAGCATAGCATCAATTCCATCTTGAGTATGAGGTACACCAAATTTATATGCGGTTGTAAAAAAATCAATAGCTTCTAATGACTCTGATGAAGTATTACCAAACATCAATTGACTTATAGTATTTAATGCTTTTTTAATAGTGAGTAAGTATTCAGCACAATTCTAAAATTAAATATATTAACTTAGAATTCAATTTCTCGTAATAAAGTAATACAATGCATTGAAAATATAGAAATATTTATTTAGTTGAATCCTAATGTTTCTCTTCTCGTATATGCACGTTTCAGTTAATATTATTCAAGTTTCAATGAGATACAAAAAGCGTCAATATCAGAGTAACGTAAATAAACATAAACAATGTAAGCTGAAACATGTGCATAAGATATTTGCGGCTGTGAAACGAGACTATGGCATTGATTATAATAAAATACTATATTATAATAAAATTTCTCTCAATTAAAAATAGAACTTATTATTTGACAATAATTATCTAAAACAATAGATTCCATTTTATAGGAACATTATTTAGTCAAGACAATTTTTTATTGGGAGTTGGGACAATTCTTTATTACCTAAAGTAATTAATGGTTATAATAAAAATATTTACTGCTTATCTAGGCCACAAAACTGAACTATTTTGTCGTATGCATTCTACTACATGATTTATATCTTTATTATTGTGACTGAATGGTAATAATAATAAAGATTAGCACTCTCTTTCTCTGCATGCTATAATTTTTGATTGTAATTGGATTTACAAATAATTTTCTATTTTACTAACAAGCATATTTAATACATTTTAGAGGGACATGGCACAAGTATATTAATATGTATGTACTTTATTTTAGTTTTAAATACAGCGCATACTGAAATCGTAAATTTACAATGTCGCTAGTAGGGTGCAAACATCAAGATAGTCTAAAACTAGATAATTGGAACAATTTTAAAGAGTGAATTATATCAATTATAACCGATAATCCACCAATATTCATTTTCTAATGTTATTGTAATAAGTAGACACAATTTTTGTCACTATTATCATCATGGTGATAATGTTAAATGTTATAATTAAAACTTTGTATTTATTGAATAATATTTCATAATTAAATTATAAATCATTAATTATAAAAAATAAAAATATTCTTCCATATCAACAAACAATAACTTAAATCTTAAATACTATCAATTTTTTGTTATTTTATTTTTGAATTTTGAAATAATGGCAGTATGGCACATAAAAACATGCATACATAAGAAAACAGTAAATTTATTATGTTCTGATGTTCAGTTAAAAACTAGCACAATCCCACTATCTTATGAATTAATTAAGTACATCCATTAATTTTTAATATATTAGTAATAAATATATATTAAATCTTTCAAGATTTTTAGAAAAATATAGAAGTATAACAATTAAATAGCAGTAATCTGTAGCTTGTATTAATTATGTATGGATTTTAAGTATTAAATGTTTTTTTTTTAATTATAAGTTAGCTTAATATCATATTATTCTAATAGATTTGTAAAAACAAAATTATACAATCAGCTATTTTTTAGTATGTAGTTTACTGATAAACCACAAATTTAGTAAACATCTACCTAAAAGTAATAAAATTAAATCATTAAATCCATGGGGACATAGGTAGGGGGAGTGTTTTGGGTGTTCAAACACCCCCCAAAATTGAAGATAAAACAATTTTAAAATAGATACCTATTTATATTATATAAATTTAATTCAATGTATATCTAAACTAAAATTCCCTCTGAAAATATTTCCTAAATCATTAATTATAATATACTTAAATGAAGAGAACATGGAAGAGGATTCTATGGAGGTGTAGGATGTGGTCATGAGGATGGGCAACCATAAGGTTGGTAGTGAACAGGGGCGGATCCAGAAATTTATCAAAGGGGGGGGGGGGTAATTCAATACGTAACGCTGAATATAACTATTATTTATCACAAGACACAATGTAATAAATGTATATATAATAAGCTCAAGGAAGGGGTAATTACCCTATTACCCTCCTTGGATCCGCCACTGGTAGTGAAGGATAAAGAAAAAAAGATACAATTTTTTAGGAATTATTGAAAAAAATTATAAATATGATAGAAATTTGACTGATATAAAATCAATTTATAAAATAATATAAAACACATATAATTCAAATATAAAGATTCTTTTAAAAGCACATACTAACTTTTCCTAAAAAAAAAAAAAAAATGATTAGAAATATTATTTTTATGTAATTTTAAGTCATAAACCAAAAATTTTGAAAAATCTAATTTCTAATCTTTGTTCTTTTTACAGTATTTTATATTTTAGAAGGATAGCATATTACATTTTTAATTTCAGATCCCAAAACAGAATTTTTTTTAAGCATTTTAATATAAAAAATTCAATTTTGAACAAGTAGTTATAAATTGTAAATTTAACTATTTTTTTACTTTTTTTACTAAAAAAAATTAGTATAAATATTTTTGACTATGTTAATACTTTTCAAGAAAATTAGTCTGACATTTAAAAGAATCACCTAGTACATAAAATTATATTTTATAAAATTAAAAATATTTCATTCATAGAAAGTATACTAAACTTCTAATGTTTTATTAGTATGCCAGATATGGTTTTAATAGACTAAAGTAAGGATGTATTAATTAAGAGGACGATATGGCTACAGTCATAACTAAGAAACAAAATGTTCACCATGTATAAAGGAGAATTTTAGTTGTGAAATATCGTTTTTATTTTTACAATATCAGAATTAAATTAATTGATTTTTCATAGCTAAAGTTCTCTTTTATATGTGGCGAAAATTTTGTTTCTTAGTTATGACTAGCCTTTTTGGTTCTTTCCTGTGCAAAACAGTTTTTGCAATGATTTATATTTTAAAGACAGAGACAACACATATGGGAATAGGGTCTTCATAATCAATTAACAAAAATAAATATATTGGATAGATACCTCAAGGTATGTAATTTTAGATTCTGTTGAGAAAATAAGAAAATGTAATTCTTCTGCATTCATTTGTTGCAAATTTTCTATGTTACTTAATTCCATTGATATCATTGTATTATCGTAATACCAAATATTTTTTAACGCCAAATAATACTTTTTTGACAAATTATTTTCATCTTCCAATCTGAAATTAAATATTTTTAGAATACTTAATTTTACAACATTAAAAAAGTTGAAAAATGAGCATTGCTTTGCTGTACATTAGGTGTTGAGTGGGTTACTATAATGGGTGTTTTAAATTTTAATTCAGTGATAAAACATTGTACACGAAAAACAATTTTAAACAGGATATGTCTGTTAGCCTTTTTTACTAAGTATATTTCAAGATACACGTTTTACTGTTTTTATACAATAGCTATAATATTAATTTATTTTATTATTACCTTTACGATAGGTATTGTTTTTCTGATTATTTTAAAAACTAATGCCCCTTTTATTTATTTTGGCCCATTAAAGTACAAACAATATCTAATTTACTATTCAAGACCACTTCTTAAGTTAAAAATCAAAGCATTTTATTGACAACTTATCGTGTACACAGATTCACAAAAAAAAAAAATAAAAACACATATTATTATAAAATCAATACATACACCATTAAGCTCAGACTCTAAAATAATACTATTATTTTGAATTTATTTAAAATATTTAGAAATTAATGGATGACAAAAATGATTTAAGGTTTTTTTTTTGGGTTCAGCATCACATTTTAGAATTGAAAATATACTCTACCCATGAACTATGAAAAGTGGATTTTGGTAAAAATTTTTAATTATCATAAAATTGAAATCTTCAACAAATACTAAATTTTAGATTTTCTAGAAATAATTTAATTTTCAAAATATTTTAACTCATTCTAAAGTGTTAAAAAAAAATTCAAAATCATTTTAAAGCAATAAACCATGTGAATGTATCTATAAGAATATATTCTTGTTCTCACTGTTCTCAGTGATAAGTTTAAAACATGTGAAAAATACAGTGCTCATCACATAATATTCTAACATAAGATTCCACATTAAGTTGTAGTAAAAAGTTTAGAATATCTACAGTTTTTTAGCTAAGATTTGAAAAAGAATATTGATGTTGATTGTTTTGTTATAATTTAAAAACATTATTTGTGGAAACTTAAAACAATTATGTACCTATATTATTATTTTACTTTGGGTGTCATATAATATGCGGTCTACTGACAAACGAATTTTACTGGCCGGTGTAGGATGTGGTCTACCTGCGACCGGCCTGTTTTTACCTTTATTAGACAGACCTTATTATTTTTGTTTGGTGAACACTATCTTTATGGCCTTATACTTTTTGACTTTGATAGCAATATTTCGACATTTTATAAAAGTATGGGCTCAACCTCAATGTTTAATAGGTCATTTATTGCGTGACACTACAATTTATATGCAGTCATTCGTTCAATATGTTGGCAAAAGATTTTTATTTAATTATATGTAGCGACAAATGAACAAATTTAACTTAATACCTACATATGATACAATGATACATATGCAGGTATCTTATGGAAACATGATGACGAGGAATAAATAAATCGAATTTAATTAATGCATTTTTGAGAGGTATGGACATTTTTAAACATTATAATATTATATTTTCATATTATGATAAATAAGTGAATTCAAATTTAACATATCAACAATATATCATATTACAGTATCTACTTAACACCTAATATACAACAGAGCAGTACCCACTTGACTATTTTTTTTTTTTTTTTTTATCATATAAATAATATAATTCATCTATGCAATAACAGGTATATTAAGTTACGAGGATACTGTGGTATTCATCAAGTGTTTGTAGAAAAAAAACCATACCAGAGATCTAGCCTGTCATAGTTAATTATTGTGGATAAAATTGTTTTTCATAGTAAAGATAATACAACTCATGAAGGTTTTGGAAAATTAAATTATCTTTTAAATATTATAGAAAATGATACTATCAATTTTTTTCAGATACTTACAAAATACTTAAGGACATGTTCTGAAATATTGAAAAATGTTCTAACCATAAGTTCGAGTTAGGACAGATTGATCCTATCTTGACTAAACCAAAACTTTTATAATTTTAATTACAGTTTTATTATTTTACTAATGTAGAAGTGATACCAAACAAATTCTAAAAGTGAAAATTGAAAATTATGATACACCTTATTATATACATTAAAAAGCATAAAAAAGCAAAATAATATATTTCCAAGGAGTAAAATACCAAGTTATATTTTTGGTACGACTTATTTTCTGGGCTAAAGAAATTGCCAATCCACTCCTGTATATTGTTTAAAACATACCAATGTCGGTGTAGACATTTTAAAGTTTTTTTTGTAAGTAATAATATTATCAAAGTTACTATTATTTTTTTCAAAATATAAATCATAGAATAATATTATTTTATGGTAAAAATCAATCTTCAGTTTTAAACTTATATAGTTATTTAATACTACATACTGAAATAGTGGTTTATCCATGAATGTTTTTTTTCCACGTAATAAATATTTTAAAGCGGACTTAAATTTGTGTGAAGTAATAGAACTTTTTATCTTCATTAAAACTTCAGGAAATTCCATATCGTTTAATATTTCGACTTCGCCAAGGTCAAAATTTGTATCTAAAAATCATATACAGTTTTGTAATTTTATTGAAATATAAACTAGAAAAATATAAGAATTTAACATAATAAATAATAATTTCCATTTACCTAAATATGTTTAATTTAATTAAGAATTATTACAAAAAAATGAATAAATAGATTAAAATTAATTTAAGACTGATAAAAAAGCTTAATGTTTGTAAATTATCTTTATCTTTGTCATTATATCATTATATCATAATATATTATGAAAATGTGAGGCGATTTCTTATGACAGTTATATCTGAAGTTCTACAGGGCCAATTTTCATGATTTCTTTTTCTAACACAAGTACTCTGTGTGTAGATGAGTCATCAAAAGAGAAAAATCCAAAAAGTTAATTATTTATATAGTTAAGAAGTATAAAGTTTGCAGTAAAAAAAATAAAAAATAAAATAAGTCAGGTTGTTATACTAACTATATAAACATCACGAGATGGTTAATATACTGCTCGCATAATCATAAGAGAGTTTCACAGGCAACACCAAGCTTAATGGCTATAATTATATACTTTACTAACTCACTGACTGATTAACATAAAGCCTGAACAATGATAGATCGAGGGTTGTAATTTACACAGTATACTCAAACCACAAATTTAGTGCGCAATAAGAAAGCATTTTACAAAATTTGTATTTTAAAGTGGGTCTTGCACAGTTTTTTGAGATTCAAAGTGGTCAATGAAAATATCCAAGTTTCAAACACTGTGAAACTGAATATTAAATAAAAAATTAAAGAAAGTTTGAATCATATTATAGAATTGGCATTTTTAACAGGCAACAAAGGTCAGCTAGTGAATTTATAAATAATTCAAATTATATACAAAAACACTTAAAACTGGATTTAAATTAATATACATTCAATATAAACTTTACTGACTGTTATTAAAATTTAGATAGGTAGTTTAAAGCAGCGGTTCTCTAACTATGGTAAGCAAAATATAAGGTCATGATGGTACGCAGAAGGCTACACAGTGGTAGAATAAAAAATTAAAAATAAATATTCAATTTTGATCTCTTTGAAAATTTGTTATTTAATTCATAACTTATTATAAAAAACTAATAAATAAAAACAATTATATTGTAGTATTTTACTGCCTTATTATTGAAAATAAATATATTTAACTAAAAAGTAAAGTATTTAATTGCACAGTTTGGATCGTTCTATTTTTAGTCATTAGTGGTACGTGATTGATTAATAATACACCTGAGTGGTATGCAAAAAAAAGTTTGAAAACTGCTGGTTTAAAATATTAAATTCTATAGATATGATATATTAATAAAACTAGTATAAAAATGATGTGTTGAGACTGAAGATTAATATAATCTTTAGTAACACATACGGGCCTTATCAGACCAAATATTTGTGCACATGGGGTAATATTTTTTCATTAAAATCTTAATATTTGTATTATCATTATAGCATTTTATTAATTATTATGTGGTAAAAAATTATCCCTGTATCACCAAAAGTTAAAAACAATACTTCTCCATGATTTAACTTATACAACTAAACTTACCTTCAAAATTTTCCTCTAAAAATAATTTTAAAGATGTCTCAATTGATGGCCACATATCTTCTTTGTCAATTTCACTATCTATTTTAAGTTTATGCATTATTTTCATACATTTTAAAGCATAGTTTTCTTCTTTTAATTTATCCTGTAGTTTGTTTTCTGTAAACTATTATTAACTCATTAGTACATAAATTAACTAAATATTTATTTTTATTATTTTACATCACAACTATAAGGGTTTAATTTGATTAACGTTTTGATAAGTTGAATAGCACTTTTTGTAACATATGAACTTTTGTCATGTAGTTTTTCTTCAGCACAATTTAATATTAGTCCATACATTTGTTTTGGTAAACAGTCTACATTTATTATGGCAGTAAATAATTGTAAAACCTAAAACATTTTAAATTAAAAAATTAATAAATTAAAATAACTTATACTTTAAGTACTTACCTTAGATCTGACAAATGCATTTACATCTAATAGATGATCTTGTAAAATTATTAAATAATCGTCTCTTGTTTTTTTTTCAAGCTCATTTAACTCATCATTATTTAAAACATGAATAATTAATTCTGTTAAGACACTTAATACACAAATTCTCATAGTATATGGCTGAAATAAAAATTTAAAAACATATTAGTTTAAAAATAATAATAATCATAAAAAAAAAAAGAAACAAATGGATATCACACACATCATTATATTATCAATACACTCATTACTCCATTAAGTATCTAAAATTATGTAATAATCAGGGCTCAAAAGTTATAGCAAACGAATATTTTTTTTAGTTTGTTGAAGAACATCTAAAGTAAGATACAAATATGTTTTACACAAACAAGATAATATACATAAAATTGTATTTTACTGTTTTTTGCATATTTACGGTTATTATTGCTGTTTTGTTAATTTTAAGTTTTTACTACTATTTTTTGGTATATTAAAATATAATATAATATAGGAAACAATCACAATTTGTTGAAAGCAATGATTTACTTGGTTATATTTTTAAAAATATTTGAATTATTGTAAATAAATAAACTTCAGCAAATAACTTTTGTTGTTCTATAACTCATTGACAGTCCAGTGTATTAATAGTTTATGATGTCAATGCTATTATGTTATTGTATCATTACTTTAAATTATCAAACATTTCAATGTACTTGTTAACAACTGTCAACTGCAAGTTTTAATTTTAGAATTTCTGTTTCCACCATTGTCGTATGTGTGTAAGTAAACCATTATCTGATTATCTAATAATGTGTTTTAAAATCACTTTATAATGTACATATTTAAGTAATCTAAAATTGTTGTTAACAGTTTATAATTCAACCAGTCCAAGAAGTCCCTGACTTCGATGAGCCCAAAATTTAAAAAAAATTGTAAAATTACAGTTAATATTTTTTCTAATAAATTTATAAGTTTTTCAAGTTAAATAAATAGTTTTTGTTGTTTTGAGCTATTTATAGAGTTTGGAGATTTAAGTGTATACTTAAGAATTAAAATGTAACATTTTTAATACTACAGCTTCCGAGCCCTGCTGATAATTAATAAATATTCACTAAATCGAAATAACATATTACTTACATCAGATTCTAAGCATGGCAACAAATGTTCAATATTTGGCAATAATAATTGAGGGCAATGTCTGGCAATTTCCACAAGAAAAGCACAACAAGATTTACCACCAGTTATTTCCTGATTATTGGATTCTTTTATACCTTCTACTTCTCCTGTTGCTGCGATTTCTTTAACAATTAGTTCGATTAATGAAGATCGGTTATTTCCCGACTCAATTACTTGTAAAACAATTTTAGCCAGAGTCAATGATAAATGTTCATATAATTTCAGCAGCTAAATAAATATAAATTGTAAAAATAATGGTTAAAAACAGGCAAATATATAATTGGTATTAAAATACTACTTGTTAATGATTTTTATTAACTATGAATTTCAGTTTTATTTTTATAAATCATAAAATCTATTGAATGGTTAGAATTTTTAAGAGCATATCAATTTGATAAGAATAATTAGTCAGTTTGTGTTATATTTGTGTGAATTCAACTGGAATTTGGTTAAAGTTAAAACTTTAAGTTATATAGATACTCAATTTGTAATATTATGCAAATATTAATATAAAGAGTTAAATAAAAAAATAAATACAAAAATCATCCAAGATTTTTAGCATAAATTAACTTACTTGAACTACTTTGATTTTGAATTCTTCTGCATGATCATAATCTGTAATAAATATTACTAGAATTTGCATAATACTGTCACGAAGTGATTTAGTTCGCACAAAAGCAATACTAGGATTTTCCAACTGAGTGTAACAACAAGAAGCAATATACCTAAAAACACAAAACATTAATGATTGTCCAAAAAAAAATGATAATAATTTATAATACTTACGATATTAAAGTATGATCAATATAAGGAGGATCATACAATTTCGTAATGTTACTTGATAGAATACTGTTAATTGCTTTCAACCCGATACTCAATTTGTCTTCCCAATTCCAATCATAATCAGAAGTATGTTTTTGGATCATATCTTGCTTTTTATTTCTACCCTAAAAATGTTCAATGTTATAATAAGCTGTATAACTATTAAATTAGAAAATATAGGTTATTTGGTAAAAACATAATACTTTTGTTTCTAGAAGTAATAGTTTATAATCAGTTTCAAATTTTGTGTTAAAACTATGAACAAACTCAACAAAGAGATAAACATTCATTTTTATGATATTTGTAAACTGCTGTTTCAAATCTAGTGACATGTCTTCAATTTCTCCATAACTTGAGAAAAATGATGCAATAATATTAAAACCTAAAAATATAAAATAGATTTTTTGGTAATTATTTATAACTCAAATAAATAGAAATCTTAATTAAATATGTGCATTTTAAATTTAAATAACTTTTAAAAACTATCAACATTTTAAAAATAAATTATATATTAAATATATTATATATATAATTTAATATATTAAGTTTTTTACTTTTTACAATGACAATATACATTATGAATTTCATATTCTGAATCAAAATTTTGATACATAAAAATTAAAATTCCGGCAAGTTGTTTATCAGTTACAAGTATTTCTTTTTAGGTAAGTAAAGTAGAAAGACAACATGATAAAAAATTACTTTTTATACTTTTAAGCTTTTAACTTAAATATTTGTAAGTCTTAAAATAGATTAACTTGAAATTTCATAACTTTTAAAACAATAAAAGCTACAACATTTAAATTCTAATACTTGAATACTAATAAGTAGTAACTAAAAATAAGTTCAAACGAAAAATAAATAATTTTATTTATTAATTGTATCAAAAAACTGTTTAAGACAAATGATAAAAAAAATTAAAACAACTTAAAAATGCTTTACTGTTTCCTCGCAATTTTCAATTTTCAATTTTTTTTTTTTTTTAATGTACGTTATTTGTCTTTTTTCAAATGTTCAAAAAAAATTTTTATAAATTATTATTAAATTAAATATTTAAAAACAATATAATATTTGCTGTTTTCACATTATAATTTCAAAAACTATGTTTTAACTTTTTTATAAACAAAAGTCAAATCTATGTATGCAAATCAAAACTGTATCACAAAATATTTTGAATAAAATGTTACTAGTAAATCAATAACAAGAAAAATAGAAATTCATTTTAATTTAAAAAAAAATAATCTTTATATTCATGATTCTATATTTAATTTAATTAAAATTGAATGATAACATTTCTTAAGGTAAAAACTCTTATTAATATTACTATATTATGGCATAGCAAGTAACTTAGGTTGTTTTCTTCTTTCAGTAGCGGGTCGCTTGCCCAACAAAGAGTATATTTGTGGGTCAATGAAACAAAAAACTTGAGAAAAACCGGTAGGTATAGTTGAATTAAAAAATTATGATCAGTATTTATAAAACGTAATTAGTATTATATTAAAACAAATAATAATATATGATATGTACATTTAAAAGAATAAATCTAAAATGTCTTCACGGAATTTGATAAATAAATGTATTTAATAATTTGATACTGAAATCGCCATTTTAGATAAAAAGTGACTTTTCTGGTTTTTTTCCTGTACCCTTCATATAATTGTTTTAACTAGGTACCTTGAAAATTGTCCACTCAATAAAAAACTAATATTAAATTAATAAGTACTATTTACTTACTATTAACAAGAATTTTTTCATAAACATAGTGTAAGTCTCGGTAGTCAATTTGATCAATAAATTCAATCACTGAAAACAGTTTGTCAAAATTTTTAAATATAGACTGTGCACCTTCTGAATTCAATTCTTCGTAACATGCTAAAAAGTTAAACAAACAAATACGTTAATATTCCAAACCATTTATGTAAAGTACCTTACCTCTTATAGATGGTTTTAATTCTTTCGGTTTTAGTAGCTTTTCAACCCTGTACTCTATGGTAGAGGGTGTTAGCAATTTATTTCGATCACTATAGATAAAAAACTCTTTATTGGCCATTGAGCATGAGTTTTTAACCTGTTAAAACACAATATTTTATTGAAAATAAGTACTTTTAAAAGTTAAATTTGTCAATGTATGATGTTAATAATTGTTTACAATAAAAAAAACCGCCATATTTCATTATCAAATATACGAGTACGAGCGGTTTATCATTATTATCAATTATCATTAACTTTTACCACGAACTAAGGTATATCTTAGTTCATGCTTTTACTAAAAGGTATATCATAGAAAAGAGATTAAGGTATATATTTAAAGGTCTATGCATCATAATCAAAGTATATTTCTCATGAATGAATGACATGGAAGAAAATTTGATCCGTAGTTAATTGGTTAATACTTAATATGATTGAGTAAATAATATATATAATTATAATAATAATTATTAATTTATAAAATCTTGATTTCCCGCCAGACTATCGTCAAGCATAAATAATAAAATATTTCTTCTATAATTATCTATGCGTACAAGAGTGGCAAACCTATGGCACTCAGGAAATGGACAATTTTCACCAAACTGTTTTTGGTGTAGTATAACATAATTTCCTCTCACATTTTGTTTTTAAAAAAGTTAACTATTTAATAATATAATATTGTAATATTATTTTATATTTAATAAGAAATTATTTTTTCCCCACAAATATAATAAAATAATAAATTGTGATTGTAAATTGTAAATGTAATTTTATATGTTTATAATAGGTAGTAGGTACCTAGCTAAAAGATTGTCTATATAAAATATAATTAAAAATCAATAAAAATGGCTAAAAATCCGACATAAAAAAATACATTTTGTAAAAAAACATTTGACCGCTGATTCTTTTATTATTTTTAAATACATGTTTTTTTAGCCTTAGTTCTTATTTATGTTTAAACCGTACCAGTTTTGATATTTAAAAATTTAATAATTGCTTGTAAATTTGATTTCTTGAGTGCTTCAATAAATATTATAAATATACAACAATAATTTATTATACTTATATAAAAAAAAAAATTATATTATATTAAATAATAAACTTAAAAAAAAAAAATGAATTGAAACACGTGAAAATAATACCTAACCTCTCAAAATGGTTTTTTAATAAAACATTTTTATATATATATATAAGTATAAAATAAATAAAATACGTCAATAAAATAATAATTAAATACAAAAATCATGTCATTTGCCACTGTTAAGTATATAATTAAGTTTACATTATAATAATTATTAGTTATTACACATAAAATACAATACGCCTAACCTCAACTTCTCTGAGTTACTGTGTGAGTACACAATAGATTATAGAGTAAAAATTAAAATAAATAATAATAATAAGATATAAAATGTAATATAATATTATGTTACTTACCTATCTAAAAACAATTTTTATTTTGGTAATAATAATCAAAAGAAAACGACAAACACTTTGCTATGATATTCTTCAAAACAGGATGTTAAGCACAATGTCGGTTGAGATCTACACTTATAAAATACTCTATCCACTATCCAGTCGCCAGCAAGAGAACGCGGTGTGGGCCGACCAAAATCGGTTTTCTGCGCATCCCTAAACGCCACCCTGCTATAGGGAAGCCAGTTTCAATAGCAGGATGATGGAGGTAGATGCGCACAATCTTTTAGGTTAGGTTATCCTTTGGTCATCGTTATATTTAAAGGAATTGCTACTGTCGGGCCGACAGTATAGGTTAGGACAGTATTGACTTCATGTTTTGGCTAAAGTACTACAGAAAACTGACATCAAAATTATTGTGGCATTTATTACAGAATGTCAAAGAACTCCTATACTCCGGTTCACGAGAGAGTATCCTCGTTTTGCGCATGCGCACGACTGACGGCGGGTAGGCCCCAATGTATAGTAGAATAGTGGAGAATGCGCAGAATCGGACAAGTTTTCGTCGGGCGGCGGGATTGGGGTACTCTCCCTTGGGCCGGAATATATTAAGTATTGTGGAAATTATCTCTTTTGCTATTCACTAGGAGAATACTAATATATGAGAATATATGAGTGCAGAAAAACCTATATTAATCACGTTAAGATATGTTAATTATGTTTAGTGTTATAGACTATAGTTTTAATAATATTATAATATAATATACAAACTATAATTAATCGAAATCATAACAAAAAACATAACTAGAGCAAGGTCTTTCATGCACTAAAAATCATCAAATATGCAGTTCAATATGCCCTCAGAAAAAATTAATACACTAAAATTTATAATTTATAGCTCTAAAAACTATATTTTTCTTTAAATATTTAATTTTAATAATTTTATATTATCTCTCTATAAGTTTTAACTAAATTTGATATTTCTTAATTGTAATATAATCTACAGATTCACTATTAACATAAAATGAATCTCTATCATCTTTATGAAAAATTATATAGAAACAGTTAAATATAATTAATTGTTTATTTGAAAAACCTTCAAAATATGTACTACTAACTTAAAATATGTTCTTAAAATAAAAAAATATATGTCCTTTAAACCCAAAAATGCAAAAATACGCAAAAATATGCACTAAAAACTTTGAGCTTCTGATCATAAATAGTGTGAAATGTATTATATACTTACTCTGCATACCAAAAAGTTAACCAGAAAAAATATGCGAGTGCATGAATCTTTGCTCTAAACATAACTTTCTTATTAATTATTAGTCATAATAAAACATTACAAGTTTGTTTAATTTAAAATTTTCGTGCTTTCATTTAATGAAAACGAAATAGGTAAGCAACTGAAGAATCATTATTCACATGGGAGTACTTAATATATCGTCTATGAGTTCAATAGATCTACGCTTATAAGTTCTGAGATGCATATCTGACATTGATAAGAGATCTGGTATAAGACTATTTAGAAACTGTTTCAATGAATCTGTCTTGGCATTAGAAGCAGTAGCGGCTAATTTAGGTCTCTTGGTCTCAAAATATTCGACAAAGGTTTTGTCAGCATCAGTGGAACTAAAATTTTAATTTTTATTTCTTTCTATTTTTTTTCTTGTAGTAGGTTAGGGTTTTAAAAATGTCAACTCTAAAATGTTTACAAGTTCAGTTTCGGATTGTGTTGTAAATAATGGTATGCTATTTGAAGTAGATGGGTTAGGCTGGTTAGGGGATAGTGATAGAGGTATATCTGGTGATGAGACTTGCTGTCCAGTTGGTTTGATTCAGGATATTCGAATATGACTGTTTTCCCTCACATCAGCAGTCTCAAAATCTTCATCAGAAATAGGTGGAAAATTCCCGGTAAGTGTGGAACATGTTTTGATAAATGGTAACGTGAATTGCATTGCCTCGTTCAAACAATACAGTCTTTTTGGCTTTTGATTCACTATTGTCGAGCTTTTAATTCTTCTCAGTTCTCACAAATGTAGTCTTTAAATTTTACCATTTTTCTTTGCTTTCGTTCACTAAAACATATATTATGTTTTGCATTTATATTTTTATTTTACGGATATTTGTCTCGTTAGGAACGTTAAGGTTGCACTTTTGCAGAGGAGAGTCTACAGTTGGACAGATCGTAGCAGAGATAACTCAGATAATATGAGATATTATGAATGGATGTCGAAACCGAATAAGAATCAATGGAAAACTGTTGCAGAACGTTATGTATTATTGTGAAATCTTCTTAATTGTATAGGCAGCATATATGTTAAGCAAATTCGTATAGAGAAATTTCCGAATACAGGTTCCAGTAATTTCAATTACATTAATTATAAAGACTACCATTCTATTGTAGGTATTATTGGGATGTTGTGATTCTGATGGCCTTTTTATAATAGAAACCGGATATATTAGGAATAATGACGTTGAAATACTTCACGCTTCAGAAATGATATATCATATAAATCACTCACAATTTGATATTCCGTCACCTTCCAAGCTACCTCATGGCACCAATAACTGTAACTTTCCCTATTATTTTTAGCAAATGAGGCATTTCCATTATCGAAATACCTAACGAGATCTTACCCTAGACGGACTCTAAAAGTCTAAACAACATTAAAAGAGTATTTAATTAGCGATTAAGCCGTGAAAGAAAATCGATTAAGTACACATTTGGTTTGATAACGGAAAAATTCCAAGTGCAGCTGGCAACTGCTAAGTACCACTATTTGTTGTCGTGATGTTGATAAAATCAATAATTTCGTAAAAGCGTTTTGTATACTCCACAATTGTATGGGTAAAAGAGAAGGTAGGTATTCGATATAAAATACGAAACTTTGAAGAAAGAGTTGATCTGTGTAAGACCACCAACTTTACTACAGATTATTCGACATCAAATGAGAGGACACTAAATATCAAACGACCTATCATCAGGTTATGGCTTGAGAGTTGAAAGATTATACATCACAATACTTTATGGCAAACGTGTCGTATGCTATCAGCTACTAGTAATATTACGTTATCTACCGTAATCCATATTGATAGACGATTATAATATAAGTATTTAGCCGGTGTACTGCATAGAGTACTCTATGGTGTACCGTGTAGGATTGTACAATTCTAATTAACGTTTGTTATTTAGTACCCATTTCAAAATTTAGTATATTGTGTTGAATTACTTGAATAATTAGTTATTACCTAATAAAATAATAAAAAATACATAATTGTGAACCAAATTAAATACTCTACACTTCTATATAAGCATCACTTCGGTAGTTCCATGGCAATGGAATATACCTAGTAAAGACTAAAGTTGTATATAAATAAGTAATAATATGTTGTCTCATTAATAAAAATAAAATAAAATTAATAAAATGTTCTTTAAATTTTAATAGTATTCCCTCCGTGTTGTTATTATTAGGGTCCTACTAAATTATCATAATTTTAGTATTATGATATTATGTTTTATTTATATTTTATAAGACGTTTAGACGGGTATACCACGAATATTATTATATAATTTAGGGTGTTTTTCGACCTAACCAACAAATTTATTATTTAATGTTTCCTTAGTCCATTATATAAAAAAATTAAATATATAAAATATATAATCGAATATAATGTTACGCGTGATCTGTGCGACGCGACTTGACAAGTGCCAAGTGAGAGTCACTTATAAGTTATAACCAGTGGCGTATTCAAGGGGGGTGTTTGGTGGATATAACACCCCCCTTGAACCGTATCATCAATTAAATTATTATTACATATATAATATTACAATATATATTATATATTTAATATATATAATAAAATAGGGAAGGGACATAGGTAAATCGTAAATATAATATGAAATATAAAATAATACCAATGAATACATATTAATAAATTAAAATAAAAGTTTTAGTTTGTATGTATTATACATAATATTTAATGTTTATAATTAACACCCCCCTTCGGAAAATCCTAGCTACGCCACTGGTTATAACTTATAAGTTTATGATTGCCGGTCGCACGTGTCGTCTGTCGCTCGCGATCGCGTCGTACAGCGTACTCGTAAATCATTATCGACGAAAAAACAGCCATAATATAGCTAAAAATAAACGAAAACTAAATCTAAATATTATACAGTTCAAAAGTAGACTTTTCACTGAATGAATAACTTCGAATAAAAAAGGAAGAAAATTGCTCTGATAAAAATAATGTCAAGTACCTACTCAAGTACATTATTCAGCTGTAAATATAGGAGCGTTTAAATACAGGAATGCACCGCTCACGGTGCGCATGCGTAATATGGAATCAAGCGCGAGTGATAAGCACTTGTTCAAAAAATGATAAGGAATCGAGATAT
>VUJU01003860.1:0-22728 GCA_009835225.1 Aphis craccivora | reverse complement strand
TAAATATTGCTGTACCTTTGTATTAAAATGAATGGGTTGACATTTTTCATTTGTACAAGTTGGTAATTTCTCAGGCCCAATATTTACCGTGATTGGACTTGGTTGTTTGTTATTTTGAGTTTCGAATCTATAAAATCACATAAATTAAAATATATATATATTTATTTTCTATTATTTTATGTTTTATTTTCACAACCAAGCAGTGTAATAATTGTCAATCTTTTTTTCATTAATACAATGTATATAGTGCTAGAATTATTATGTGTACGAAAACATGTTGTAAATTCATCGATTTTTATAACTTTTTAATTAGGTACCTAAAATTTTGAAATAGATGAGAATTGTCCATTTAAATTTAACAACCGTTTTTACATGTATAATAACCATTTATAGTTTGACTGTTTAAAAAGTTATAATTTTTTTTATTATATTAAATACATAAACGAATATTATATCAAAAAATAATCGTCAATTTGATAAATACCAATTAGTTATGAATTGTACTTCATAAAAATAATATTTTATAAATACGAGCATAGCTATTAAATAAATTGTAATTGTACAATTAAAATGCTCGTTATTAATAAATATAGCCATATATAATGTAGAGAAATATAATAATTTAAAGGTTGAATGGAAAAAGATATTATATAAATAGTAAAATATTATTATTCTATAAATGTGTTATATTTTTAATAAGTCTTGTGAAATTGTTAAGTACCTATTGATATAAATAAAGTATAGGTATGCATTTTTATATTTATTTTAACAGAATTTCGAATCCATTCGAATAGATTTTTAAATACGCATACGTAATGTTGTGTTTATTTTCATTAATTTGGAAAATAGTTTATAATAGAAGAACATAAACTGTGAAATATAAATTATCTCTATTAAAAGATTTTACTCTCAGTTCAGAAAAAACATCGATTTTAAGTTAAATTTTTAAGCATAAATTGATTTTGTACATAAAAAACTGAATAAGTTTTTAACATACTTAATACACCTATTATATAAGAAATTACATGATATATTTTTTATATAAAAAAAAAATAAGAAGAAGAAATTAAACAAAAAAAAAATAAAAAAAATAAATAATTTATAATATAGATATATTTAGTGAAGAATATTAGGAAAAATAAAATTGATAAACATAAACATAAACATTTATACCTACAATAAATAATTGAATAATTTTAAGATTTAATAATTTTTATTCGAATACTGAAGATTTTTCATGTGCCATTTTTTTGAACTTATATCCATCAAACCGTTATACAACTATTGATCGTAAATTTTTATATTATATTTACTTATCGAAATTCATGTTGATCGACCTCTGTTGTAAACGGAACAGTTTATACAGCACCATAGCAATTAATATTGTAATAAAGAGCATGATGAATACACAAATCGATATTTTTACTGTCGATTTTATAAACGTCAAGTATTCTTCAAACATTTGGTCACTAAACGTCAAACCATTAAACAGTCGGTGATCACTTGCTGTATTAGGGGAATCCGTAACGCATGAAGCTAGTTGACAATCGCAAAAGCTATCTATGATTTTTTCATTGATTTTGTCTTTCATCTGAAAATTACAGACATTGATGTTATAATTATATGAGTGAGCCACTGATGTTAGATAAATAGGACCAACAAATATTGTTTAAAAAATGACATCAACCAATACGTTTGATTTAGAATACTAATGCAGGTATATCTACCAATATCTATCTATTTATTTCCAAATTGTATCCAAATTGTACCAAATTATGTTATATATGCATAAACTGATAAAGTATATTTATACTTTGTAATTTTATTAGATTTTTTTATAATATTAATTTTTAGTTGCATGAACTGTAAAAATAGGTAAATTGTAATTATTTATATTGTTATTATTATTGTTATTTATTTTGTATTAATATCAATGTGTCGGCTATTCACTTTTTGTATTAAAATTAAAAGATATGTTTACGTTTAAACAAAAAAAAATAACCATGATTTACCTATTATTTAATTAACAAGTGTGTTCTAAATATAAAAATTGAACAATTAGTAGTAATTAAATAAATGTAATTCTTAAACATAAAATATAAAACGATATTCATAATGAAATATTTAAAAACCATATATTTACGTTTTGCTATAATTATTTTCTAATAAAAAGCAAATTAAAATGTATAAAAAAAAATATGTATATATATGTATTTACGATGTATTAAAAAAAAGTGTTTGAAAAGTAGTAAAATTAGATCGGAATAAGCTTTTGTACCTTACCTCTAATTATATGAAATTAAGTGTACAAGATACTAGGTATACATACCTACAGTGCTTAATATATTACTTAACTTTATTAATATGGATTTGTCTATAATACCGCGATTAATTTCCTGAAAATTTCATTGACCCAATAACTATAGATTTTGAGTAAAGAAACGGTTTGGTTACACGTTAATAATAAATATAACTAATATAACCATTGATTAAAAATACTTATTTATAATCAATGAAATAAAATTAAAACACGCAGAACCATTGAAAATTAGAATAATAAATCCTAATCGAGAAAGAGTAACGGTGTTCTGTGAAACTATACTTACAGACAAATTTATTCGATTCATTCCTCAGGGATGTAATAAACATATTAACATAACCTACAAACTATTGATAAAAAAAATGTAAAACGTAAAATATTACATTTAAAAAATAGGACCATTTTTATTTTTGGATAACATTATATTATTCCACCATCACACCACAACAGAATAGATATGATATTATACGAATATCACAAATTCCAACTGGATAATATTATTTTGGAACTATTGAATTTTAATGTATTTGAATGTATATAATATATTATTTTACATTCCATTAATTATAAATGTTTAATAATTATTATTGTTGTACTATTTAAATTTTTTTACCGTCTTAACACAGACACTCAGACATTTTCCGCAGCAGCAAAGAGTTTGAAGATTATTATTACCATCTGGGCATAACTTCGCCGGATCAGAAGATTTTAACGATTCAGGCACAAAACTATGGCATAAAAAAATTTTATGTTCATTGTTTTTAGTAGAATATAATGTAACAATATCTATAATGATCTATGTTAATACAATAATCCATTAAAATTATAAAATTAATCGAAGATCACTTTTTGACGTTTAAAAATTCTGTCAAATAAGTGTCACCAGTTTAAGAATGAATTATGAAAAAAAATCGCATTATGAAATGCCTGTTTAAACATTTTAAAAATGTTTCTTACGATTTATTTTACGCGAAAATTTAATGAATTCGAGGAATGAAGTTAATATTAATTAAACATTAAAAAAGGTTACATTTCGTAATTTTCAAAATATTAAATTAAATATTTTGCAACGTCATTTAAATCATTTGATGTGTTTTTAAAACTAAAAACAAAAAATCTTTAATTTCTACATTTGATATTTAAATTATATTTACCTGCGAATGTTAAATCCAACTGTCGATATCAAAAATTGGGAATTCAACATTAAAATTATCATTATCAATATTAGATTAATCATTTTATAATGTATCCAGTAAAAATTAGAAGCTCGATTAATTAACGAGTTTTTTAATGGCGTATATATGTTTTTATCATCATGTCCTGACTGGGTAACTAAGATATCCTCAGTTCCGACCCCGCATTCCAAAACGAGTGGTAACATATCGTGAACCTTTATTAACAAAATCATTAAAAAATTATAATAAATAAATAATAATAATAATAATAATAATCATTTATGAAAATTATATAATATATTTAAGCATTTTTATTTTGATTTATATATTACTTTTATCGATACAGTAACGTCTTTAAATATTTAAATATATTTAATATTATAGTTATATACCATAAATGGTATAGTTAGGTACCATGTATAGTTTATGCAGGATGTAAACATGCGTCGTGTAAATGCAAAATAAATCCATGCTCAAACATTTTATCTATCTACATATTATTTGGAAAAATATATCTAGATGGTTATATATCATTCGAATAAAAATATACTCCAAAGTATATATATTATTAATTAAATATGTTTAATACTAATCAATGAATACAAAATAAACCTTAGACATCTTCGAGTTATCATGAGTATCATTAATTCCATCGCCGGATTCCATAACGGGTGGAGCTGTCACGTCGACCGCCGGAACGCAGATGATACCGTCACCGATGGCAAAATCATCTGGTTTAGATCGATCGTCATGAACGTGACACGCTACATTCGAACAAATTCCGTCCTAAACAACGATCAAACATATTATTATTACAATCGGTCACTCTAGCTTCTTTGAAACCCACTACTATTCATTGAATAAAATATGGATATCAATATAAAAAAGTGGGTAAGTGGTTACCGCTCTGCTGTACATTAGTTGCCGTGTGGATCACTATTATACATTATAGGAGGGTTAAATTTGAATCCAATGATAATTATCATTGTATACGAAAAACGATTCTGAACGAAGCTGATTTGTCAACCTAGGTTATAATCTTCAGTGGTTGGTGAAAAAGGTGGTTTATGTTTTAATGGTCTGAATACATCAAAATTTTAGTTTTTTTATAATTATTATAAGCTACTTAACTACTAACTCTTAGCTACTTATACAAAAAAAATTATGAAATATACCTACAAAATAATTTGCAAATATTCATGGTTTTGACGAATTTTTGTCAATATTTGAACTTCAAATTCTAATAAAAAAAATTAAGCCTATGTATTCTTATAATTTTTTAATCACTATAAGAATAACTTATAAGAAACTTTTTATTAAATTTTCAAGTATTTTGATAATGCCAAAACAATTTTATCGAAACTTCAAAAAAAAATTTTCAGAAAAATTGAAAATTTCAGTTTTCTATAAATAGCTAAAAAAAGTCAAAATATTTTGAAAATTAAATCATGTAAAGAAAATGCCAATCTTAATAACTGGTAAAATGTTCAAGTATCTACGACTTATACTTATTGAATAATAACAAATATTTAAAATCGTTTGAGAATAAATCGTTATCGTTTCGTTATTTCGTACAAATTTAAAATTCAAACTCACTTAAATTTTTCCTATAATGATACTTCGAGTTTTCTCTATAACTTCTTGAAGGAAAATTTATGGAAAACTTAATGTTGTATTTTTGCCCTTAGTTATTACTTATAATTTGAACTGTAAACGCTTATAAAAAAAATTGTGACTAATGATTTTTAATTTTTTTTAGCTTCAATAAGAACAACTCATAAGAAACCTTGTATTAAATTTTCAAAATTTTTTGGTCATCCAAAATTATTTTATCGACACTTCAAAAAAAAATTCTCATAAAAATCGATCATTTCAGTGGTCTATACATAACTCAAAAAAAGTCAAAAATTTTTGAAAATTTAACTGTATATATATAACACTAACTCAAACATTTGGTGAAAATTTTAAGTATTTACAGTGATTAGTTTTTGAATTACAACCATATAAAAAAATAAATTTGGTCGAAAACTGGTTTTGCGTAAAAATTCCCGTTTTTCCTTAATTTTTTTTTGGGGGGGGGTTTTTCCCAGTGCTTTTGAAAACTATTGAGAATTTCAAAAAATGATCTCTCCAATGCGCCAACTAGATTCACTTTTGAACCGGAAAAGCTACTTAAGTTGAAAATCGAAGCATTTTTTCGACACGTTCTCGTGTACACAGACAAAAAAAAACACAACATTGTAAAATCAATATATTCATCGCTCCGCTCAGAATCTAAAAATCTATTAAATGCTATTTATTGCAACAAAAACACACCAAAAACTATTGCCTTGAGTTGTCGTTAAGTAATATAAATTTAACAAATTTAATTAAAGCTTTGAGTGCCATAGACGCATATATGATTCAAATGTCCAACATAAATTGCCATGGATGTACTTTTAAAACTCAACAATTAAAGTTATTAATTATACAGCGTGGGCAAAAAAAACTAATCCAAAGACACCCATTGAAAAAATATTGAAACAATTATTTTTAAATTATTTAACCCTTGTTGGACTGACAGGATTTTAAGTCCTGACGAAAAAAAATTTAAATAAAATAGTATATTTATTTTATAACGTAGATAACTTCTTAGTCCCATATATAGTCAGAAAAAAACATTAACATTATCACCATTGTACGTTATCAGTGTGGAAATTTTGGATTACGCGTTCACGTGTTTCTTGAAAAGTGCTGACGAAAATCGCAATTATTAATTAATTTTGAAGATAATGATGCACTTGTTTTACTTATTATTGTGCAATTATATAATATAAGGTATGTATAAATATATTTTATACTTGTAATTATAACTTTTTAAACATATGGGATTTTATTTTGTAAGTAGGACTTAAAAGTGCTGTCAGTCATTTAGAATTTTGCATAAAATATTTATATTTATATAACAGATGAGTCGATGAGCAATAGTAATAGAGAATATTGTATGCTTATATTGTAAGATAATTATATTCATGTAGGAGAAAAAACTTATAATGTGATGATTATAGATATTTCCACGAACTTCAAATACTTCTAAAAACTTGCTTGAATTTTTAATTGTTTATATTTTTTAAAAATATAAATCAGAAATGTCTTTAATTTCATAATAATAAAAATACATTCCTTGTATGGCAAGAAAAATTGCCCTAAACGGGACTTATATGCCCAGACCGTAAAGGACTGATAGGATTTTTGAGTCCCAGGATAAAATAAGGATCAAGGATCAAAAATAATAGATTTTTTTCATACTCTATCTTCGATATAAAAAAAAAAAAAAAATTTCAAAATGTTTTTTATATTTTTAACGTTTTTAAAGTTTTGTCCAGAAAGGGTTTAAATAACTAATTATTGTTGCCATAATAATAATAAAATTAAAACCAATATAGCAACCATATACAAACAAAATTTTCCATCGTAAATCTCAAAATCCCTGTTTAAGCACCTTCCCAGGTTGAATCTCTCCCTTTTTAAATTTTAATATCTTCTTTACAGAAGTCTAATCTATCTCTGTACCAAATTTCATCACAATCGGATAAACGGTCCAGAAATGCATAAACGATATACAGACAAAAGTTCATTTTTATAGTTTTTATACTGCATTATGTAGATTCGTTTAAGATTAACCAAAGGCGGGACTCTGCACAAAGCAATGTGTATAGCTAACGTATTCCAATTGCAATTTTTTTTGTGAGCATCAGTGTGCTTATCTTCGTACTTCGTTATTCATACAACCTCCTAGCTTGCATTTCGCTAACATTATTAATTAACTATTAACATAAAACATAATATGTGTTTATTACATAATATGGTCTATGGATATTTAATACAGCTTTATATATTCACAAAAAATCAAATAACAAAAAAAGAAACAATGGATCACATTTACAAGTTAGAACCATTCATTTTTGATAGATAAAAAATAAACAAACAATTATCTATATACATATAGGAGACCACCCCTATTCACTCATCAACGCCCAGACCACCAAACCACTGGGTATAGAGATTTTTAAATTTTGTACAGATATTCCTTAAGCAATGTAGGGGCTCACTAAGAAACGACTTTTTAAAATTCAACTTTTAAGGTGGTAAATGAGGGTTTTTTTAAAGTTTGTATAGATTTTGTATAACTATATATAGTAGCAATAGTAAATATAGTAACAATATAATGCATTGTGTTTATAATGTATTTTGAATTGAGACCTAAACATATTAAGTCTAAAAACCATATTAATCACAGATCCATTTTTATTTTTATTTTATAATTTCTATAAATTAACCAAGTAATACCTAAGTATTTTATGATTATAATACACACTTTTGAATTTCAAAATATAGATACGTCATGTTTTTAATATTACAGTAAACACCAACACACGGCCTACGAAAATGTCAAAAAAAGAAACTAATATACCTATAGGCAAGCCGTGTCGGGACAACTAGTATATTACTTATATAATTATATTTATTTTTTAAACAAGAGAGATACAAAATATCTTACTTTTAACTTGTCATATAACCCGCGGGGGATGCAAATTGATTCATTTATCAAATCTTCGTTGTTCTCTGTATCTAGAATCAAAAAATAGTATTTTTTTTACACTACTGAATACAAATAAATTAACTTGAATTACTTAGTACATTAAGTAAAATAATATATATTTTTTATATAGAAACATTATTCTAAAAATATTGATAATCAATGAATATAATTGTTTCGTATTTTTTATTAACGAGACATCTGTAAACGGTGTTTTAATTGAATATTGAACTTAAATAATTATGAAATCAAAGTTGAAAATACATACTTTTATAGTAATATTTAGTTTGAAAGATAACAAGTAAAGGCAGTACAAAATGTAAATTTACGTCATATTAATTATTAATTATTAATTAAATGAGACAATCCGTAGGTAAATACCGTCGAGAAAAATGTTCACACACAATGTCTATACCTATAGCCTTAAGACTTGATATTAATAGTTAATGATTTCTTATCGCATTATATTATATGTATTATTTTATAATGTATGATGTATTTATATAGTTATAATTATTTTGACATGTATTAATATAAGTACTTACCTACTTATTTTTATGTTTTTAAATGAAGTTTTTATCAATTAATGTATAAATATATTCTGTACTATAGAAACATTAAGGTAATATAAAAGATAATACTGAATAATAATAAAAATATAATATTTTAACAACAATTTATTATGTTTAGTTTAGAATCCCGTTGTTTGTTAAAATAAACTCAAATAAAATAAATAATTAAATTAAATTACTGGTTGTCTTATTCTCTAAGATTATCTTGTTTTCTTTCACTTTGCTACACAAAACTCCAGACATGTCATGTTCTTTTTCTTCTAATAAATCGTCTTTTAACTAGTAAAATAAATAATTATTAATATAACTATAAGGAATTTGATATAGTTTTAAAATTTTAGTAATTTATATTATTCTATTAACATTATACAATTTATTGAATGCCGATTTTAAGTACTAAACTAATCATAATATTACATCTATTTTATATATATTACATATTATCCTATGTGAATACAATTTAATATTTCAGAATTATAGATATAAAAGATAATTTTAATTGATCAAAATATTAAAAAAAAATCAAATTCTAAATTTTAAACTTTTTATAGGAAAAGTTGTATCGCCATGGATATATAAATTCATAAATTTTAAAATAAATTTTTTTTTATAATTTGAATAAAGACATCAATCATACACATTTATCAAATGTATTGTAGGAATTATATTTTCTATGTTATTAGGAAATAATATTTTACTTTTACTGCATGCATTAATATTCTAAATTATTTTAATAAGCTATTATAATATCGTTTCTCAACCAAAACGCTCATAAGTAGTAGGCAAAAAAAAATATAATTTTCTAAAAAGAAAAAATTATAATTTTTTTTATAAAAATAATAATAGTATATTTCAATTATATTATTTTGTTTATTTATTAATAATAAAGCTACATAATATTTTTATAATTATTTAGTTTTCAATAAAGGTTCATTAGGTACAAAAAAAAATGTAAGTTATTAAATGAATAGGTGTGTGAAAATGTTCATAATTCTTATTCTGATATATAATAGATGGTTGAAAAACGCTGAGCTATACAATATAAGTACCTACCTAATAGATTATAAAATTTACTGAGTTCACAATATATATAATATATAATATATGTATATATGTATATATTACATACGTATATTTTAGTAGGTTACAACTAAAATTTTAATTGTTTTTACACACATAAAAAACAATATTTTTAAAGAAACTTTTTTATTATTTCACGTATAACTATAATAGTATTTTGGATTTTATTTAACCAGAAGATACCTCTATAACCTTGTATTGTTTTTTCTCATTTATCTTTTTTTTTTCTCGGACTCTGTATTTTATTGCTAACACTTCTTTAGAATGTCGGCAAGTAGAGATCGACTCCTGTAATGTAATTTCTCAGAGTTAAAAATCGATTAACCAACAAAATTGGTGTAACTGGTGTAAGTGTATTAATTAAACTAACTGCGATGCATCGGTGATTCAATACTATAGTGCTGATCATCGCGGTAGCACAATCCGTACCCAGTGAATCTTTGAGGACTGATGTTATTGTGGAATTTCTAAAAGGGACGTATACATTGGGATTTCCCAATGACCTAATCACACAGTTTAGATGATGTAAGGAAGAGTTAATAGAA
Organism: Aphis craccivora; assembly: GCA_009835225.1. Taxonomy (NCBI): domain Eukaryota; kingdom Metazoa; phylum Arthropoda; class Insecta; order Hemiptera; family Aphididae; genus Aphis; species Aphis craccivora. The sequence goes on along the minus strand of VUJU01003860.1, from coordinate 12,457 downwards.
CGAGACTCGACCAACGTCTTTTTGTCGTCGGTCGTATTTGAAATATTTTCAGATCTAAAAATTAAAATAAATATTACATTTGTGATATTTACAAAAATGTATCTTTATTTTTGTATGACTATAAATACAAGATATCTTTGCATATTTAAAAGTAGAAAATTGTTGGTATAATATTGGTAATTTTAGTAATATATTTAAAAAATGAAAGGCATTGTTTTCCATGTAACTATATTGTCACGTTTGAATTTAATTATATCAATGATCATTATACACGATGATTACATGTATACCAGTGACACGTTTTATTAGACTAAAAATGATCATAAATAATAATATTTATCGATCAACAACGGTACTAAAACAAAGCCGTTCATTATATTTCGCACTACGAGATAAGTAACTCGTACTTATATATATAATATATAACTCGGTATACATTAAAATATTATTTATATTTCAAAAAAATATAAAATGTATACTTACCCAGCTAAATCCACTAAATTGAATTTTATTTCTGGACCATTTTGATGTTTTCTAAATTTTATCGTACAAATACAATGTGATCGACTTGATGTATTATTAGAAGATGTACAAGCGATGTTCTTTTTCGCGTTGCCCATCTCTAATAGTCGTAATGCGTCCTCTTTCTTTGATATTTGTATTGCTTTGATTTTTTTTTTCAAATATACATTCTCTCCTTTTCCATCTCGGTATTTAACCTTGTTACTAAATAAATTATATAAAATACATTATATCACATGGTTATTTGTTTTATTTTACTAAATTAATTATTTTAATGTTTTTTTTTTTAATATAAATGATAAATTTAATAAACTTACTTAAATCGTACGTTTTTCCTGTCTAACAGGTCGTATATGTCGTTTTTATAAATTTCTATGTACTCCAACTCGAAGTTGTAATTGAGTTCTGTAATTTTTATTTTCTATTGTAATTTAAAATTAAGAATACATAAATAATTTTCAATAATTACCTTCTGTACATAAAAATAAGTAGTCAAAAGACCGAGGTATAATTCCTCGGTCTTCTTTACTACCGTACATCGTATAGGTTTTTCCACTACAAGTCTATAAAATTAAAATAATTAGTAGTAATATTAAAAATTATTTAAAAAAAAAAAAATCATAAATGTTTCATTACTTGTCCATATGTGAAAATAGTACAGTTCTTCCCGGATAAGAATCTGAAATAGTATGTTAATATGAGATTTGAACTTAATTGAATCAAATTTATTAGTTAGGTATAAATATGAACTACATGCGCATATATTTTTCATAATCTATTTATCATTCAATACAGTACATTATACGTAATATTTTTAAATACATTATACATCAATATATCTGTAGTGGTTATAATATATACAAGGAAGTAAGATAGGTGTTAGTCGAGTCACAAATTCACGTCGCCTTATAATAAGATTTTTATAATTTACAAGTTTTATTAGAAAAAAAAATTCAATTTGTTCAACTTGCGATAAAAATGGACGTAGCCCATTGGGATCTCGTTTTTCCTAAACGGCTAGATTTTTACAACACAAATTCATTTCCATTTCATACAGACTTAAAACTGTCTCGAAACAGATGTGGTTAAACATATGTTACTGTAAACTAAGTAAATTATAAAACTTATATAAAAAAAACCCTATAGTATTGTTAATTAAATTGTATTAAAATAATATTAAATTTTAGCGTTAAAAATGAAATAAAATGTATGTATAAGTAGAAATATAAAAAAAAATCATACATTGGCCAATTGTTTTATGCATAATAATTATTTTATTTAATCCATACGTGTTATTTCACATGAAAATATGTCTTTGATGTTCCTGATGCGCTCCTTTTGTTTTAAAATATTTTAATGTATTGCCATGACTGAACTTTAATTTAATTTTTAATTTTTTTTCTACGGTAGACGTTTAGGAATTTACCTACTCATTACTTTATAATTGAATAGATTTTATAATCAATAGATAAAATACGATGTGATAATGTTTTATTTGATATAATATACATATATTGGGTATAAAATTAATTTTTTTAATTTAGGGATGACTAACGCCAGTGGCGTACTTAGACCTAAACTTTGGGGGGGGGGGTTTTAATTTTTTTAATTAACATATTGGATGACGTGACACCTGAACATAACAAAACTTAAACATAAAAAAAAATTTCGGGGGGGTTTTATCCCCCCCCCCGTTAGTACGCCACTGACTAACGCCTTGGATAAAACAATAACAGTAATTTTCTTGCAGTCTCTTTTCATAGAGCACTTCTGCGGTCGCTGTCAGCTGAGGTATTATTCCCGTCTTAGAATGGTAAAGCAGGAGGAGAGGGCTAACAAATAAAAAAACTAAAATTGTAAAATAACTAAACCACAGGTATTAGTGACTCTTAAATAAGTTTTTTTTTTACAAATGCTTTTATATTATTTTATAATATAATACCTAGGTATGTAACGTGACTTTGTTGGGGAAAAAAATTTAAAAAATTTAATATATAGTGTCATGTCGGTTAATTATGTTCAACCCACAATAAAAAAAATTAAATATTATTTTATTTTCTACTTAAAAAATGATTCTGTGAAGAAACACAGTGTAATGGCTAGTTTATTTAATTTTTATTTTATTTCTGTAACTAATACTTAAAATAGCACCCTATTTTATTAAGTGAAAATGAGATTTAAGTGTGAATTCGTCCCCATAGTTTCTGCGATTAACCGTTAGAAAAACAAATTTTACATTCATATACTTATATAATATATTAATAACTAACATATAACCAGTAAAAATAATATATATTATATTATATTAATATAATATTGTTATTATAATTCATAATATGATATAAGTTTTATATAATACCTGCATGGACTTAGAATCTTCTATGACCATGTATAATACCATTGATTATAAATACTATTTATAATCAATGATAATACATAATAGAGTTCCCTTATCCCTACGGTGACAAACAAAAACGAACCCACCCACATTAAAGCTGGTCTAAAACTAATTTATTATTAACTATATAGATTATGACATCTAGTGTGATACTCGGCAACTTCTAGAAATACATTTTATTTGAAATTAAAAAACAATATTTTCACGGAATAACTTAATTACACAATAATATCATAGCAATATCTATCCGGTTTTAATAAAATTCAAACACGGTTTTTAAAATATACTATTATAATTTATTATAGCATATTATATTTTAAAATCAAAGACTATCGCAGCTATTTACAATATTATAATTTATTATAATGGAAATATTTACTTGTCTAATATTGGTACAGCCACAGTTTCAAAAATCAAGCTTTGAGAAGTGTTTTCATTAAATACTCCATTGTATCTAAATAATAATTAATATAATGTATAGAGTTAATTTTTGATACTTTATATCGAGGGTCTTCGATTTTTTATAGGCAGTATGCTTTTAAAAAATCTCACAAGCCTCATTCTTAATGTGTTTGCACTGTTCGCAGGCCTCAATGGCAGATAAGACCGGTTCTAAGTCACTTTATACAGTCCAGCGTTAAAAATGCGAAATTCGGACACTTAGTAGATACCATTAATCATTACATATAATACAAACAAGTTTGAAGTCACGAACAATTTTATTAAAAATGAAAGAAGAAGAAAAAAAAGAAGTTTAAATATTATTTGGTAAATCTATAACTTGGTAAAGTATAAATATTATCTTAGACAGTTGAGTCTCGATAACTCGAATTTCAATCAAGTTAAAAATTAATATGATTTATGAACTTTTTGATTTATATTGCTCAATTTTTTTTAAGAAATACGAACTAATTCGAGTAACCTCTTATTATATGTATAATATACATATTTATTAGCTACAATTACGGTTAAAAGATACAAATTGCACACGTTATACAAGAAGATATACGGCAACTGTCAATTATTTTACAGCACAACAGTTAGGTAGTACTTGGTGATAATTTCATTTGTAAATTTTATTTATGATTGTAAACCAGTTGTTCTAATGATAAAATTTAAGATATGATTTTGAGTTATTTATTTTCAGCTTTTTTTTACATTCGACTTATCGTGATAAATATTGAATTGAGTATTTAAACATTCCCTAAGGATAAATAAAAATTGAGTTATCGAGACTCACCTGAACATTCCAGTTAGGAAAAAATCGTGAATTATTACCTATCTATAATAATTTATCAATGTACATTTTTCCCAAGCGTAACATAGAAATTAACAAAATTATAGTTTCCATTAATCGTTAGAATGCACTTCACTGAGACGATTGTCACAAGTCACTACCTGTCCTGATTTCTGTACAATACCTATATTCAACATTTAATCCTTCATAATTCATTCTCTGGCTACTTTGTGTATGTTGTCAGCCTCTTATTAACATACTACAACTTTATTCTTGTAAACTCTCCTCTAACCTTGTATTATATAAAGATACTTACCACTTAAACGTATACTTTATATGATTATTTAAAATATACCTATATTTTATGTATATAAATATTATAATAGTACAACGTGTCCACGTTATGTAGTTTGAACAATGGACCATACTCAGTGATCGTTTTTCAATTTCGGCTCGTGAGACGCGGTTTGAAAGCCCTTTCTTTTTATATTGTGATAATATATAAACTTACCTAAATTTATATGATGTATCGTGGTTGTTTCTATACAACTGATGTTTTAAATCGAGTACATCTATACCCGAACTGTCGTTGTTTGTGATTTCATACTATAAATTAAAAATTAAAGATAATTACACTTAAAACGTAAGTAGAGCAATATTAGCTTACTTTGATAGATTTTTCATTATTTTTTAATGGTTTTAATCTGCAGTATATTTTAATATTTTGCGATTTATCCATTAAATTTTCCATTTGATTATATTGAATTCAAAGAGCGTTAATTCAAAAATTAATTCTGAAAGCAATTATTCAAAAATTATTTCAAAACAAGTTATGAAATAAAATACAAACTTGGTTGCTATAAGCAATCGAAATAAATTTTTATTGGCCAATATATAATATTATAATATTAAAATCTAGCTTCCTTTTATAATATTATATACATTTTTTTTTTAATGGACATACCTATATAAGCCTACCTAAACATCAACAGCTATTTCAAATATCAATCAGATTATTAATTTATTAAATATGCAGAAATAAACTAGCCTAACCATCAAATTAATTTAAAAATTAATTAAAAGCACCGCTTTAAAATACTTCCTTAATGCACACTAAGTTTGTGGTACGAATGTACCATGTGAATTGATGGCCTTGATCTATCATTGTTTATTCTCTACGTTTATCAGTCAGTGAGTTAGTCGGGTTATATTATAGCCATTAAGCTTGGCGTTGTCCGCGTTACGATTATGTGAGCAGTTATTTATTATCAGGTAGGCAATTTACCTGTGGACTGTGGTGATTAGCGGACCTCACGAAATGTGTACGTAATTTTATAATTTGTAAGTAACCCCCTTAACTTTCAAAATTTTATCATTTTTTTTTTTTTTTTATGTGCAACTTCTATACGCGCACTAGGAGTAAATTTTCAAAGCCTCGACACACAAGCCATACGACGAAAATCTGTCACGATTTGTCTGTATCGTGTTCTGTTCCTGACTCGGCTCATCGGCTGTTGTCATGAACTAAGTATATCTTAGTTCATGGCTGTTGCTGACAATGCCGCGGGCAACCGCCAACCAGAGTTATCGCCGCCGTGCGACTACACGCAATAACCAATCACAAACAATCATGACGATCACGCAGCGTCGCAGCGGGCTAGACCAGGCTTATAAAATATATGAGTGCGGAGCACATAATGCTCATCTCAGTGTTCTACACAGCTTTTCTGTAGCAAGAGCCACCTGGTTATTTTCTTTTCGGTCACCGCGCTTAAAACGTATAAGTTGAATTAATATCACGCAAAAATAAATAGTTATATAAATACACGATACACAACTATGAAATTGCTATAATGGGTTAGTTTTTCATGAGACTTAATTGCGTGAAGACAATCAAATTAGTTTACCGAATTTCAACTGTATCACTCAGATTAAAAGAAATAATGTTCGGGCTGGAGGAGTAGCTATCTATCACAGCCAAAATTATACTGTATTAATGTCCTTACACCACACATAAGATTGTCCGATGTACCTACAGTGTAGGTATAGGTACAGTCAACATCAAGTGCAGCTTTGACAGAAGATACCTATCGTCGACATTTGCGTTTCTATGTGCCGATTTAACACCTCTCATAGGTTTACTTACTGAAGATTTCAATGTACACTTCTAAAAAATTAGTAGAATTTCTACAACAGCAAATTAATCTACAAATGAGTAATGACCTATAGAATATATATATTATATAATATATAAATAAAAATAGTAGATATTTATTCATTGCTTGATTATTTATATTATCTTTTATTTAAGTATAATTCAAATATGTATGATGTATCACAATAAGCTTTTTATTTAACTAATATGATAACTGATAAGGTTAAAGGAGTTCAGAAGACAAGTCCGCCACGGTTCTGTGCATTTAAAAATCATTTAAAAAACTATCTGATATTACTATTCTGAAATATTGGTCCTATTCAGTAAACTTCTTATTCAGCGATTTACATTCTGAAATCTATTAATAATATAATTGTATCTTAAAAACTATAATATAACTTATAAATACAGATATTAAGATACAAAATATTTTGTACCTAAGTTACAGATAAAGATTTAATTTTTTTTTTTTTTAATTATCTATAGCTATATGGATACAATAAGACACCTATATTACATCACTGATAATAGTTTGAAATTTAAATTTAAAAAAAAAATACACAAATCCTTTGAAAATGCAAATATTAAATTTATTCCAGAATGATAAATATATATTTTTGGTCTAGGTATACTAGTATACTATACTTTTTAGTGAGTATAATTGCTAATTTGTATGGTAGGTACACTATTAATGCTTTCACTAATAACTATTAATTTAACTTGGCTTATAAATGATGTAAATGTTATTATAAATGGTTAACAATCTTTTAATTCTCTTGCTGTAAGCCTGTAAATAATAAATCGGATGGGATGGTGTTACTATCTTTGTTAAGAATAGGTATCAAGTTAAAATTGTTTGTACTAACATCATATCTAATGTTAATTCCATTGAATTAAAATTTGATATCAATGGTATAGAGTATGTTATTACAGGGTGTTATAGATCCCCTAGTGATGATATTGATTCATTTTTATATTCTTTAAATAATTATTTAATACAAAGTTTTGATTTTAAAAATCATATAATTTGTGGTGATTTTAATATTGATATTTTAAAAAGTAGTAATCTAAAATTTATTAACTATTTAAATATTTTTGCTGGTTTTGGTTTTTATTCTTGCATTAATAATGTAACAAGAGTACGAGACAATCAAATACTTCTGCTTCGTGCTTAGATCATTTCTTCGTTAAGGCGATTGGATACCAGCCGTGATTAAGGAGTTTTAGATAGGCAATTTCTGGTTTTACTCAGTTACGTGTTACCTTGTGTGCATAGTAAATGAACATTAGTGTTTAGAATTCAGACAATTTTTCAGTCAAAAATTCCTCATTTTCAATCAATCAGTTCGATCGTTGTATTGATGCTATTACCATTCTGAAAATTAATTTGAATTCAGCGTGAAGTATACTTGAGATCGGTCGGGCCACTTTTTCAGTTTTATTTAATAATATTTTCTTAACATTACTACAAGACTTAATATTTTTCAACAAATATAAATCAAAATTGTAGAATTTTAAGGCCAAAATTAAAATATTTTATCCGACCGATCTCAAGAAGACTTCACGCTGAATGCAAATATACTTTCAGAATTCTTATCGATTCAATACAATGCTCTAAACGATTGAAGTTTAATTGGTAGTTGTTATTGATGGAAAAATTGGTCGGTACCCAATCGCATTAAGAGAATTTTACCTATTAATATTATGACGTTTTCCTATTTTTAATTATAGATCATTTTAGTATAATCCTATCTATTAATATGAATGCTAATCCTTTGCAGTAAAGTAATTATAATATTATTAATAAAGTATTACCGGATCGGTTATTAATTTTGATAATTTAAATTTATATATTAATAATTTAAATTGGGATATTATACTAAGTAGTAATGATATCATGTTACTAATTTTATGAAGAAGATTGATATTTGTATAATTAATTCTACTAAAAAAATTTCTAAAAAATAAAATTCTTTTAATTATAAATTCAAACTATGTATAACAAAAGGAATCATTCTTTCTATCAGGCAAAAAAAATAAAAAATGTGCGGTCAAAAAGTTAAAAATCCAAATAATACTACATTATATTTCTAAGTATAACAAATTTAGAAATTTACTTAATATTTTGATTAAGAAATCTAAAAGTATTTATTATCATAATAAAATATACAAAAATTAATGCAATGTTAAAAAACTTTGGGAAAAAATTAAATATGTGACTAATAACACATCAAATAATACTAAATACAATGCATTCTTTAATAAACAATAAATGCTCTAAGATATTTGATAATAAAATTATTCCTAATATTTTTAATAATTTCTTTTCCACAAGAAGGAAGAATATTAGATATCTATGATAATATTTTAAATAAAAATTATATTAAAGATAATTTTCAGGATTTAAGTAAGGGGTGTTATGTATATAATAGTATTTAATTTACTCCTATCACTTGTGATGAAATTCTAAAGTTTAAACTTAAAATTAAGGATCATTGTTCTTTTTATGAAAATAATTTATCAAATAAGGTATTCAAAATGACTGCTATATCTATTTCAAAACCTTTGGAAATTATATTTAATAAAGTGATTGAGTTAGGTATATTTCCTCATGCCTTCAAAAAAGCAGTGGTTATACCATTATTTAAATCTGGTGATAAATGCTTACCAGATAATTATAGACCAATATATTTAACCTATCAATTTCAAAAATCTTAGAAAAATGAACTAAAGCAAGATTGATTAATTTTTTGAATAAACCAAATTTTTTTTTCTTGTAGACAATTTGGTTTTGGGGAAGGAATATCTACTAATGGCGCTTTATTTAATATTACTTACTCATTACATTTATGATAATGATGATAAAAGTAATTATGTAATAGGTGTTTTTCTTGATATAAAAAAAGCATTTGATACTGTAAATCTAGATCTTTTAATTAGAAAACTACACTATGCTGAGATAAGAAGTAATATTTCAAAATTAATTAAGTCATACCTAAATATTTTTGGTTTCTCACCCGCTCAACTTTTTCATTACCATACAAAAGTTATGTTGGTTAAATTTGGTGATGATTAATAACCCCCTTCGGGTGCCGCAAAGGGGGTTGAATATTGATAAATAGGGTAGTTTTAGGGTTTTTCTGATTTAATTTAAAATATATTGTATTAGACATAAAACTGTATAGAATCTAAATTGTAAATTTAGATATTGTCAATAATGAGCTTTGGCCGTTATTATATTATATATTACATAGTCAAGGATGCTACTAAAATTATAAATTAAAAATATAAAAATAATATTAATAAATAAAATATTCAGTTCATCATGCTTAAATTTTTTCTATTCTTCTTTTAAGTTTAAAAAACTTATAATATAACGATTATCATAATTGGTAACTAATTATTTTAAAATCCGTTTATCGACGTCGATGTATTTTTTTTTTCGGTGGACTTTTCCCTGATTCTTATTGGCGAAAGAAGGTGTCTCGGCCACTTTGTATTCTCCTAAACCCAATATAAATGCCCATTGCCCATAGTGTCAGATGGTCAACTGCCATTTGAAGATTAAGTCAACGATTTTCAGCTTCGGCATGATTATTTGTTCGATATTCTTTATTAATTACGCGATCATGAACGTTCCAAATTATAGGGGGGAAACATGGGCTTCGACGAAGATTTCTCATAACTGTACCGGTGTAGTGTTCTTCAAACTATTCTAAAAGAAGGAATATTTCTCAGGCAGTTAATCATATAATACGTGTATAGGTACTATTGTAAATGTCGTCAATTTTATCAAAATCTAAAGCCAATATCATTTTAATTTAAATTGAAAATCCTGCATCATTTTTATACTTCGAAAATAAATCCAGGTCACCCGTTTTAAGTCTAAAATTTGCTGTCAAATCAAATAAACATCCATGAATTTGAACTTAAGGAAAATTGTTTTTAATCGCTTTGATCGCAGCTTGCTCAAAATCTCAAGCAATTTGATTTTGGTTTTAACCCGGGCTATAATTTGAGTAATACGTTAAACAGTCCTTTGAATAAGTTTGATTTTTTTATCGAGTAAAAGAGCATAAATAAGGGGATGAACGCTATCGAAGTATTTACATAATATTACGTAAACTTTTGAAGATAAATGAAGTGCTACCTTAAAAGTGCCATCGACAAACCAAACCAATTTGAAGACTGATAAAATATTTAAATTTTGAAGACGATAAAAAATTTTAATTCTATGGACTCCATGTCCACTATCGTGTAGTAAAAAATTTTCAAATATACACCTTCAGATAGCGAATATAACTGGTAATTGGGAGACGTAGATAAGAAAACGCTGCCTGGTGGTGTAACTCACTACTATTGAAGACAGGATGAACCGATGAAAAATAATTATTAATATAGTCATATTGTGTACTCGTATTATTATTTTCATACGTCATTGGTGAAATAGTGAAAATTATTTAACTGTTCATGTTTATTTTTATTCAAATAATATTTAGTGTTTATTCTTTTTAAATAATAATATTTATTATATTATATTACAATAAGTGGTACAAAGGTGGTTAAAAGAAATGTTTACTGCTCTGTCTACAACTGTATTACTTATTATTGCGAAGACAGATCAGTAAGTTTTCATTGGTTCCCTAAGGAAAAAGAATGTAATGTACCGTGGATGAATAAAAATGGAACTATTGAATACATTGATCGACAAAGAGCCTGGGCCATTAACTTGCGAATGGATAAAAAAACATTGAAAAAAAATTAAAAGTGTGTTCTAAACATTTTACCAGTGAAGATTTTCACAAATCGACTCCAGATTGGCCTATTTTCACTAAATACCAAAATAACTTAAATTTTGAGATCTGTGTGATGTAGTTTTTTTTAAGATCAAATAAATTTTAACTTACATAATATTCAAGGTGTTACAAAGGTATCAAGACGCTTATTAAAAACTGCAGTACCAACTCAAAATCTTCCTAAATCAACTGTGCATATATGTTCCCCTATGAAACGATTAACTCCTAAAAAAAGACTTCATTTTAAATAGGTAACCAGTCACTCTAATTGAGGTAAATAACATTGAATTTAATTAAACTGTATATCATAACTAAATTTATAAGTTATTAAAATACTTGAAATTAATTTTCTATTCTTCAAAATATGTTTAATGTAGCAAATCAAAAGTTTGGATTTTGAAAGTTCAGAAGACCCTGTACCTGTTGCTGAATGTATTGAAGAAAATTATACTCAAGATGAATTAAACTGTGCTCTAAAAGACCTAAATAATGAAGTCCAAGGATATAATTCCACTCAGACAAGAGATTTTAGTGCCCAAGTGTGTAGTGGTGATCTAACATTTCATTTTATTTTACTTTTAGATTCAGATAAAAAGCTAAATACAATGACAGGAATCCCTTATCAACAAATGTCAAATACTCAATAAATTAGTGGAGTTGTTTTCTTTGCAATACCCAGATGCTAGAGCTCACCAATTAAGTATTAAAGATAGAATTGTTCTTGTATTTATGAAACTAAAACAAGATCTTTCTTTTGCTGTTTTATCAGTTTTTTTTTCATAATATTAGCGTATCAACTTGCAGACAAATTTATATAACTATTTTACTGCTACTAGGTGCAATATTTAAAAATTTGATTTATTGGCCCTCAAAAGATGAAATAATGTCCAATATTCCATTTTGTTTCAACAACTTTTCTAATGTAAGGGTGGTCTTAGGATTGCACTGAAATACCAGCTCAAAAGCCAAAATGTTTGTCTTGTAAAATCAAACTATATAGTTGTTATAAGTCAGAATTTACACTTAAGTTTTTAATAGGTGTTTCCCCGGCAGGTCTTATAACCTTTGTCAGTTAAGCCCTAGAAGGGCTTCTGATAATGTCATATTCGAATAAAGTAATTTGATTGAATTACTTGATAGATCAGACGCTATAATGGTAGACAGAGGATTCAGAATTGATGATATTTGTAACGAAAAGGGTGTAACTCTGATTAGACCACCCTTTTTAAGAGGAAAATCTCAATTTACTAAAACTGAAGCTCTTCTTACAAAGGAAATAGCAAGTGCCAGAGTACACATAGAAAGAGTGAATCAAAGACTTAAAACATTTAAAATACTACAGAACAAAT
>VUJU01003859.1:0-22730 GCA_009835225.1 Aphis craccivora | reverse complement strand
GTCGGACGTTACAAATTACAATTGATTGAAATGATTATTTGAATTGATGAATTCCATGAAAATATTGAATTCGAAATTTGAACTTTGAACCACGGTTTAAGATAGATTCTATCTTGAACCGTGCTTTGAACGGTAATCGGTATCCACCACGACCGGTTGGTGGGCGGCGTGCCGGTTCAAAAAAAAAAAAAAAAAACCATATGTCCGACGACGCATTGTTCCATGAACGATGCGCGGTTCCATGGACCAATAGTTCTGTTGGTGGTGGTGGTGGAGGACGGACCGCGCGCGGTTCCCCGCCATTGAAAAACCTCCACTCTCTGAATCCCCGCCAAATGAAACGATCGTATCGCGAAGACTTTCGCGCACGCTCATTAGACATTACCATATACATATTATATACAAACACTATGGTATATATATATATATATATAGTATATGCATACTTTCGTTATATACACACACAAATACGTTTGAAAAGTATCTGCAGTTTTATTATTGGCAAAGAATGGTGTAGCCGACGTACGGAAAGTACGAAATTTTGCGATAGCCGCGTAAGGAAAAAAAAAAAAAATTGTTTTTTGTCATTTTTTTTTCCACAAACCCGACGACACGTCGCCGTGAGATCGGCCGCGCGCGCTACTACCACTGCAACTACTGCTTTACACGACGCGCCGCCGCCCGTCCGGCAGTCAACCGCGCCACACGTCTTGGGCACCGCAGTGCCGACCGACCACACAGCGCACAGGTACGCCGCGCCGCCGAGAGTGCAGTGAACTTGATCGATTACGTCAGCGCGCGTCGTCGTTAGCCTACTGCTGCCGCCGCCGCCTCTAGTTCGCCCCTTTTTTTTTTTTATCTTTTTTTTTTTCCCACGCACACACACACGCGCGCGCGCGCTTTCGCATGTCATACATATATTCTGTATACGTATGCACGCGTAGTAATAAATACACACAATAGTAATAATCATAATAAATAATAATAATATAAATAAATAGTAATACAATACTCGTTCGTTTTTTATTTCCGTCGCCGTTGCGTTTATCAACCGAAGACGATCAGCGTCGATCGCAAAAGCGCATCGTGCCCGTCCGTCCGTCCGTCTTTGTTCGACCGTCCGACGTCGACGCTCATCGCGCAAACGGACGTTCGTCGCGGTTTTTCGCGTGTGCCGCCGACAACACAAGTAGTCTCTCTCTGTCGCTCCCCCGAGCACAACGACATTACGTTGCCCGCACTCGGTCCAGACACCTATTAATTCGGATCGCCGCCCCGACCGATTTGCGAAAACCTTCCGGAAAATCATCTTCCTCCTGCAATAGCATAATTATATACCCGTAGCGTTCGTGTGCACAGGAAGAGGGCCGCTGTGTCCCCGCACGTCGTATTATTAATCGTTCCGTGTTAGAAATTATTCAAAATTCCGGTCCCGACGAAGAACTGCGCCTTTTCCGGCCGAAACGACGACGGCAGGATGAACACTAAGAGAAAAAGTCGCGCCAACACCAACAGCACCGGGACGAGGTACGTACATCCGAGGTAGTCCAATATCATTATCTTTTTGTGGATGTTTTTTTTTTTTTTAATGACAATCATTGACAAGTATTGTCGGGTAGGTAGGTACTAAATACTAATAGTAGGTACAGTGGTATTTCAACGCCGCCCGCTCGTAGGTACTCGTTGAAATGCGACAATTTATTCGAAATAAATTGATAATATTATGTCTATAGACTATAATACATGTGAAAAATAGCCATTAAATACAATATTATATTATTTTATACTCGTGCTCGGCGATAACAACGATCTGAATGTTGTTATTTGTTTTACAATATTTTTTATTTTTGTCGCTAATCAATGTCAACACAGTCGCCATTTTGTCGGGGATTTTTCTATTATATACCCCTCATATTATTCCTATTACTAATATAGTGATATCATCTGAGACGTACCGTCTGCATTCTCGCTACTATAATAATAATAATTTGAATTATGGATACAAAATAATAATGTACGTTTTTATTTATTATCAACGTAGGTAACTGGTTGAAAACAGAGTTCATATTTCATAGAAATTATAGGATTACACATTTTCTGGGAACACCGCTGTCCGCTGCCACTACACACGTTTTTCCTCGAGTTCTAGAAACTAATCGATATTTCATGATATTTTATTTTTGTGTTTTACTGCCCTAGCCCCTAAGTATTCCGTTTTTGGCATATTGAAATTATCGCTTCGAAGTACGAACATAAATTTGGTGTTTGCTTAGATATTTATTTCACTGCTTTTGATCGCCTACAAAGTGTGCGGCAGACCTTGATATGAGATTATGAATAATTATGACGAATTATTCTGTAAGGTGTATGGTATATTTTGTAGAAAAACCCTATACTATGTATGCATGTATTTATCGTCTTTCAGTTATAAATTGATGATTTGCTGTTTTACTATATTTCTATATCAAATATTTGAATTTGTCGAAATTACATACCCATTTGATAAATATTATAATATTGTTTTTCAAATATAACTTTAAATACTCATACAAAAGTTGCAACTATAAAATCAATAAAGATTCCCACCTAATTTAGCCAAATGAAAGAATATATACTATTAGAATAGTAGAAAAAAATGATTAAAAATAATAAAATTGTTAAAATGTTGTTTTCATTTCTTAATTATCTTTAATTTTCTCAGAATACCTATCAGTTTAAATAGTATAACATTTAAAACCTTTCAATGCTGCTTAAGTCCTTTGTGTTAGCAAAAACCTCGGCAAAAACACATTATACTTATTATTTACTTATTTACACATTTTAAAGATTAACAAAGGTTATTCTATAAATTTTTGTTCATTTTATATATTATCTTAATTATAGTAATTAAATGAAATGAAATTAGCTAATGACAAAATTATAGGAATATAAGTATAATTTAATTTTACATGAATATTCCTGAAAACCATGAATCTTACTTTTATTAAATTCCTATATGCTATAGGTATTGCTTATACATTTTTCCCAATTAATTATGTAGATAAATTGTGATAAGTATTATGTTTAGAATTGCTTAAAAATATTTTGATTTAACCAAACACAAATATGTATTATAAATAATTTTAAATGTAACTTAAGAAAAAGATATATATATATATTTAATTATTAAGTACCTATTATACCCTACAAATTAATATAATTATAAAGAAATATATTTTTTATATAATGATAATCAGTACCTAGGTAATAGGTATGTTAATACTAGATAAAATGATTTTATTCCATAGGGATCACATGGTATTACCATTAAAAGACCCATCTGCCTAAAATTCATAATAAAATGTAAATATACCTATTGAATTCATATCAACTTAAAAATTATGTTAAATTTTGGTAGGTATCTAACTTGGTAAGCAATTCAAATAAAGGAATTTAGGTAATGACTAAATATATATATAATTTAATCTACTTATTATATTTGTGTAAACATTTTTGTGTAACTACTTTTATTAACATTTTTAGGTTTTAGAACACAAAAATGTAAGATAGGAAAAAATGAATTTAATTATTGTATAATTTTAGTTTATATAAATGTGTATATTGCATAACAGATGAATCATGGGCACAAGTGCACCCCCTGGCTTTTCAAAAAAATATTTTATATTATTTTATCAATTTAAATAAAAGTTATGACTAATGACTATCAATTGAATAGGTCAAACTTCACTAAAATATTACTAGATTATTCTTATACTCCTAAAATTAGTCTATTTAAATATATATATATGTATATATTTTTATTTTTAGAGCTCCTCGTGCTAGAGCCTCATCTTCAGGTGGAAATGGAGTTAATACCCAAGTGTCCGGTGCTGATGGAATATATTTAAATGAAACATTTATGCACCGTGTTACTAGTTTAATTGGACTTGAAGTAGAAGTAAGAATTTTTAATAATTTGATTAATATATTATATATTTAAATTTTTTTTTTTTTCAGATAGTAACTCATTCTAAAGAAATGTATTCGGGTATTTTGCGCACATTCTCTAGCAATTTTGATGTTGTCTTAGAATTACCGCATAGGACTGATCCTCCCCCATCAAGTCAAGCTATAGGTTTAAAGATTGTAGCTGATAAAATGATATTTAAATTTGACAGTATAGTAAAAATTGCTGCATATGAAACAGATTTAGATAGTATGACTCGAAGTAAGTAAATATATATTTGATTAATGTATAAATAAATTTTTATAAATATTTATTATATTCATTTATAGATACATTCCAAACTGATACAACTATTAGTAAATATAATGGACAACCTTCAGGTGAAAAAGTATTAGAAATGTGGGAACCACCATCCATGAATGGCGATATGGATGATTTTGATTTAAATTCTGGAAATAATAATGCGGTAGGCTTCAAAACCACTTAACGATAATTATGTTAATTGATTTTTAAAAAATATATATATATATATATTATGGTTTTTGATAATTTAATGCCAAATATGAAATTAATAATAAGGTTAAACAATCAATTTCTAATTAATCTAACCTTATTATTTGTTTTTTTTTTTTTTTTTTGTGTATGAAATATAAAAAATCTTTATCACATTGGCATAATATTGATTTTTATAGACTTAAAATCCAAATTTTTTTATTGTTAAAAATAAAGTCGATTCTACTAACATTACATATATTTTACCATTTTATATTTTATTGTTTATTTAATTTTTAGAATGGTTGGGATGCCGATGACATGTTTAGAAGAAATGAGCAAGAACATGGTGTAACATCTTCTTTTGATCAAAATTTAAGTGGTTATACAACAGAAATACGAACAGATTTATCAAATTTCAAGTAATAATTTGTCTATTTGTTAATTTTATCTAGCTTAAACTTTTAGAGTATACTTATTAAGTTAGTAATAATTATCAGTAATAAATTAGGAAAATAATTTCTTAATTTGTTGAATTAAAATAGCTACAATAAAAATAAAAGTAAAGATAACAATTATAAATTAAAAAAAATAAACAAACAATTTTTAATAGATTTTATGTAAGTATTAAGAAAAATAATGGTTTTCATACTAAAAATATTTTTTAAAAAACTGGTAGATTTACAAGTTTATTTACACAAGTGTGATACAACAAAATCTAAGACTAATTTATTTTTTAATTGTCCATATAACTGGTGTAAAGTAAAAAAAGATGTTGTAACAATCTCATAATAATGCAATTTTTTTTTTAGAAATGAAGAAGCAAAAGCTGCTCGTTTAGCTCGAGAAATTGAAAGTAATCCAAGTTCTCAAAATCGAGCTAATTTAGAAAATGGTGATGAAGAAGAAAGGTAAAAAATAATTGATTTTTTCCATTATTCCCAATATAACGTTCATTACATTGTTTAAAAATAGCAAAAATTTTAACAATTTTAAATGACCTTCAACATTTCAAAATTTATTTCTTTTAAAAAAGAAAGTAGAATTTTGCCCTCAAATATTGTCAAAATTCAATTTTATAATAGATTTAGAGTTAGTTCTACTCTGACTGCGTAAATGTGTTTTATACATGGGTACGACGTCCTTTTAATGATATAATCATTTTAGAAATTCAAGAATTATTTTTTTTTGTAATAAATAACAAATTCTTTAAATTGTATTCTATTGTCTCATAGTAGTTTAAAAGAAGTTCTACGCTTTTATAAATATTACAATTTAAAAAAAAAATATATTTTTAATTAAAAATTTTAATTAAATATTTGGATATTATGCTAGTTAGAAGTATAGTGTATAAATAATATTATTACACATACCTGAAAATTTTGAATAGGATCCCTTTTTCTTATACTAACTAATTTAATAATATAAATACTTGTTTTAAGTATTTTAAGTAATTTCATTTTTTTTTTTTTTTTTTATGTATTAAGGTTTGCTGCTGTTTCAAGACCAGCAAGTGAGATGTCTAATAATCACAATGATAACAAATACATGTCTGGACGTCGTAAACCTGGACCACAGCAGCCAGCCAACAGTGCATATGGTTTGTTTAATAGAAACCGTAAACACCCAGAAAAATATTCTAGCAGTGGATCTAATGAGCGATGGGAATGTGTTTCTGGTTCAGGGACAAAAAATAGCAACCAGAATCGAGGGCACGCTCATCAGCAAAATGGTAACAACAACGTTGTGAACAAATCCACTTTGCCTCCTTATCACAACAGTGCTAATCAAACATATGCTGCCAATAGTCGTGAATCACCAGTTTCTGTCAATGGCCAAAGTGATAAACGAACATCAGCTCCCATTAATAATCGTAGAGAAACTTCTTCATCTGGTTCAAGACATGGTATTTAATGTTTTATACATATTAATAATAATGTAAATATTTTTATTTATTTTTATTGCTTTTAGTTTCTGGCCGTAATAATTACTCATCCAACGACAATCAATCATTACCTTCTTCATCAAGGTCATCTCCACCAACAGTTCAAGGCCATCATAATCAAATAGCAAGTGTACCTCCCCCTAGATATCAAACAGCCACTTACACACAACAGACAAGTACAACAAATTCTCGGCCTAATGTTAGTACATCATATGCTGCAGCAGCCGATAAATCTGTGCCAAAAACGCAACAACCTCCCCCTCCTATTAGAGGTAATTGATTATTACATGCTGTATTATAAATGTTCACAATAAGTGCAATAAAAAATAAATTATGTATTAATGTTATTAAACATTTTTTTATATTTTAATAGTTAGGGATGAAAGTCTTAACTCAGAACTGAAGCGATTTAGTACAGACTTTAATTTATCTTCGCCATCACCTCAAAATAACCCTAGAGTTGCTTCACCTGCATCAGTTGTATCCGAAACTACTAAACAACATGCTACTCAAATATCACATTCTGAGCCACCTTCTCCATCTGTACAGGAAGTATCACATGTACCCGAAGAAGTAACAGAATCTCCTGTATCACCACCACAAACTTTATATAAACTTCAAGAAGTACAGATTGAAAAAAATGTAGAAAATTTAAAAAAAGATCAAACTGAAAAAACTCCAGATGAAAGCATAACTCAATTGCCAGATAAAACTGTTGTACAGACATCGAAGCTCAATCCTAATGCCAAAGAATTTGTTTTTAATCCAAATACTAAACCTTTTATTCCAGTAAGTTGAATTATAATCAACTGTATTATCTATACATATTATAAATAATAGAAATATCTAAAATTAATTTTAAAACTATTTATAGCGTTCACCTAGTACACCAAATTCATCTAGACCTATGACGCCTCAAACGCCAACTACAAATATAGTTGCTACAACTAATCAACATCAACAAATGATTCAAGCTCAACATGGACCAGCAATAGCAATTCCAGCTGCTTATCATCACCACCATCATCAACATGCACCTGGTACTGGGCAGATGGTTACACACCAAGCACCACCTCATCCCCATCCGGCGTTTACCATGTTACCTACAGTATTTGTTACTTCAAATTCTGCTTTCAATCATCATCCTCATTCAATGCCTCCACAACCACCAAATCAAGCAGGACGATTCCGTAAAAGTTAGTGTTAATACAGTATTTTTGAAATATGAATTAATAATAATATGTTAGTTTATAGTTATAATAAGAATATTTTCTTAAGTATTAAGTTTTTTATAATGTGGTATTATAAATAATTTAGTGACCGTGGGAATGTCTCACAGAAGTGATATAGCTTCACAAATCCAAGTAGCTGCTGCAACTGGACAACCCCTTTTGGCACCAGCTCCCCTTCAAGCACAATTTGCTGTACCAGGATATAGTCCTCAACCTATGCCCACACCTCAAGCTTATCAACAAGTTCAGGTAAATAATTATAAATAATTTAAGTACCAAAATATTCAGTTACTTAGCCATGGTGGAACATACTTCCTCTCCATCAATGCTTGTTTTAAAAAAAAAAAATCTGAATTCTTATAACTTAGTATTAATATCAAAAATTACTGAGGAATGGTGTTCAATACTTCAATTGATTACCATAATTAATTTTAAACAAATCTTATAAAAACTTTAAATTCTTCAAATTAGTATAAAAAAATACCTTAACCTAACTTTATTAGATGACAGTATAATTACTACGTAAATTATCTGGAAAATTACTCAGATTTTGAGTATATTTTTAGTTTAACAATAATATATTTCGACACAGCGGTTTTTTTTTTTAAATAAAGAATATTAGTTTATAATACTATTATTATTATAGTCAAATATAGTTGTTATTGTGTACGTAAAAATTGACTATATAAGGAAGATAAAAATACTTATAGCAGTAAAGATAAATGTATGAAAGTGTAGAAGTGCAGTGTATCAACTGTAAAGCAATCAGTATAATCCAGTTAAATAGTCAATCTGTCATAATTTCTAAGATAATTAAAAATTATATAGGTTGAACTAACCATAATGGTGGTGGGAAGAAGAAATTTTGCGTTTCCCTCCAGAAATTTGGAATTTATATGATAGTCTTAAATATTGAAATGGTAGTGTGTGGCTCAACAATTTGGACATTTATAAATTGCTTGAGAAGAGTTCAAACAGGCCACAATGTTTTTATGGTGCAACTTAACTGGCGGGGAAAGTCCCCCCCCCTAAAAAAAAAAATAATATATACTGACCTAAATCGTTGTTATATAAAATATTAAGCGAATATGATATAAAAAATTCCATTAAGTATTTAAAGAGAATCACACATAATATTTCTTTAAATTAAATTTTAATTTTAAATTATTAACATTTTATCTAAACTATTAATTCATTTTTTAAAAATAATTTTCATATATTATATGTTTAACCATGTAATCATGTATTATTAAACATATTTATTACATTTTATATTAATATACCTGCGGCGTCAAGATATCCCTCACCGAAACAGCCATACTGATTTATTCTCGTGCCGAAATGTCCGATTTCCCATAACACCAATACTGTTATTTACTATATACTTGTATTTTAGATGGTTCGTATGGTACCACAGCAAGGTGGAGGCATGATGCCTACTTTAGTGCCTACTTCAATAGCCTACCATCCAGCTAATGCAGGCCAGTTAAGTCAAATGGAAGGTGGTGTACCTCAAGGTCCACCCTCTTACCATCACCACCATCATCATCAAGCATCACAACACCATATAATGAATCAACAACAGACTGCTCAGTCTCCAGCACCACAGCCTGGGCCTCCACAAACACCTGGACAGTCTCAAACTCCAGTAAATTTCCAACAACCTCCACCCCAACAATCACAACCACCTCCTTTCCCTGCGGGTACTACAATTATGTGCCCTATTTTGCCAACACCCACTGCATCGCAACAGCCATCGGCACCTAATACACCTGGTTCAGCACCTACAATGCAACAACCTCCACCACAGCAGCATCAACAATATATATCCCATCCACATCAGCATCACCAAGCAGCATCTGCGCAAGCGCCTCATGGGCAATACCACTTATATTCAACCATTCGGGAGTCATGAGATATAGCCAACTCATATGATCCTAGTCCACATTTAGTAAGAGCATTAAAAAAGTGAGTGTTCTTCATCATGGTATTTTATCAATGTTATCAAATTATAATTATAAGCTATATATATTCTGTTTATTGAACAACTATTTGTATTAACTAGTTTCTCGGCATTTATCAAGTCATACAAAACAATTGTCAGTTCAACCGAAAAATCTTGATTGTCAAGAAGCTTCAAGCTCAAAAGTTACCATCTTGTATGGTTTACAATGATATAATAACTATGAGCTAGCTTTGGCTAAATGTTGTTCAGTAACTGTTATTTATTTATTATTATTATTTTCTCGTTCTTTACAAATGATTATTATTAATTTTATTATTTTTTTCCATTGAATCCTTCAGAGGTTACTTCATTTTGTTTGTTATGCCAGTATAAAAAGAAAATTCTAGAACATTTATTAATTCGTATATAAATATATATAATAATATTGTGACTCGATTAATGTTTTTTAGTTTTCATTCATTTGCATATGACATCTTGTTGGCAACTAAAAATTGAAATTATAAATTCAGCTGTTATAAGTACAGTTGTTAACGATATCAGCTTATATATATTTTATATACATTATTCATATTTATATATTAGTTTATAAAATATATATATTTATGAATATTGTATCAGTTACATTGTTCTAACTTTACTATACTCCTCGTTTGATGTTTCTTTAATAAGGAGAAAATGTCTTTCTGGGATATGTGATATTTAGCTGAAATTATAATTTTTACATTAAATATTACCATTAAGCAGAGAAAAAAATCTTGTTATATTATCTCTGATTACTGGTGATTCATTTAAAAATTAATATGTATTGTGATTTTTTTCTTCTTTTTTTTTTTTAGTCTTGTTAAAAATTTATTTTAAATTAATTTGCCGTATGATAAATAAATTGCTCGACTTTTCTATTTAGTTTTAACAAATTGTTAGATTGGCCGCAGCACAATCGTAATCTAAAAAAAAATATTTTGTTAGTTTTTTTGGGAGTAATTTATTTAGTAGAATTTGTTTTAAATTTAATATACGTTAACATGCTGCGGCCAACCTTGGACTTTCATAAACAAAATGTATTGAAAATCTATGAGAAAAATTGTTAAACGCTGCGAGACCTTGTTAAAGTTTTATATAAAAGTCTTATTTTGTACATTTTGTAATGCCACGTTCAGTAAAATAAAATATTAAACTGTCTCCCGAAGATATTGTAATTTTTTTGTTTTTAATTCTCTATTTAATTACTCATAAATCATAATGATAAGTCAGTAAAAAATAAAAACTAACTTTTGTGTTTTCAATCCATTTTAATGTAATGGATGTTTTCCATTATATTTTCTATAAAATGTATTGATTTGAACAATATTTGTGTTAAAAAACAATGAACAGGTGATCTAGTTAAGCTAGGTTTATATGTTGTTTCAGTGTAATAATATGAGTTAAAGAATATGAGTATCAATTTTCCTTAAAAAACGTATAAAAGTATTTTCCTTTGACTGGATACTTGAATTGAAAGTTTTGGTAAACTATTAACATAATTATTTAGAACTTTGATTAGTATTAAGTATAATCGTCGTCTCATGGAAATGACTATGTTTGGTAGACGATAAGTGTACGAATGACCGCATACTACAACAATAACAAAAAATACATTTATTATGCAATGGCTGGCCAATTAATCTTAAAAATTATTTAAAACGCATATTATATTGGAATATTAATCTCATCGTTTATATGTATATTTGTATATTTTACAATATTGACGACTACTCGTATTTAACTATTACACTTATTTTTAATTTAATAAGAATAACAGTACAATAATGATGATAATAATTATAACCTTGGCATTTTTTTTTTTTTTTTTTTGTCATGATTATAAGTTATAATAATATGATCATTAATGATGTTTTTATAACATAATAGGTACCTAACAATATCCCTTTTATGACGGTTGCTCTATATAAGCAAGGGATACCAATAACTAACAGTTTAACATTCTTATAATAGTAATAATAATAATAAAAATTATATATTACATTATATTATATTATTATTGTTGCACTGACACAATAATAAATAATACTCTTAATTTATTTTAGACTATAGAATTCTAAACGTATAAGGAAGGTCTTTGTGCCGACTAATAGTGCTAATACATTATTTAACTCTCTATTATAATATGTAATATATATAGTAAATAGTAATTATAAATATCAAAATCATCAACGAGTATAAAACATATTTTAGTAGCCAAACTGGGACCATAGCATAGGAGATGTGAACAATATTATAGAGATGAGTGATTAGACCATGACCAGTAAAGTACTATTTTTACATAGTCTAACGTAGTGCATTATAATTTATTATTAAATATATTAACTAAAATCCATTTAAGTACATAAAATCAATAATTAAACTCATAAATATCAATATTTTTCGCATCAGTCTCCCATTTAATGTTATATTTTTCTACTAGATAGGTTACGCCAATATGTTATAAGATGTAAATTGTACTTTTAGGACCCTTTGTCGGTCAGGGGCCTTGAGCTCGTGCCTCATGGGCTCTTAGAGTAAAACCGCATTGTTTGGGATTTAACACATTCAATTGGTCAAATACCCATACACCGTGTATACAGTAATTTTAAATTCTTTAAACAGGTAGAATTTATGATCAATATAAAATATTAATTTCATTTTTTAATAATGTATAGTAATGTATACGGTGAATTTACCAATATTTTCAAAACTATCAGTAATCGTAAAAAAAAAACATCTTGTACGTAAAACAAACAAAATAAAATAATTTTTATGTAAGCTAAATCATTTTTGTTTGTCATCACTCATTTTATGAAATTAAAAGTATGATATGTGTTATATTACTTTTGTTATGAAAAAGACATTGATATGTTCATTTATTTTTTTCATTAGCTTGCACTGTAGAGCTGCTACGATCTTTTGGTAAAATAAGAGAAGTTTTTTCACTTTATACAATGTTTTAAGATGGAAATAAATTTAAACAATTACATTAATATAATTTTAATATGTCATATGTTATAATGACTAAGAATTAAGATTCTAAATAATTTACTATTATAAATATAAGTATAAATCATTTAGTTGGTATTATAATACATATTGTGAGCAGTTATAAATCTACTTTTACATTATTACAATTTACAGTTAACTTTGGAACAACGTTCAATTACTCAAATAAATAAAATAAATATCATCCTTGATATAAACTAATAACTGATAATAGAAATAAATGCAAATAATAATTATAGTATAATCTATCAATAGTAACATTTTTAGAATGAAACATTTTGGCGATTCACATGCAAACGGAATAATCGCAACCTCCATTGATCCAATATATTAACAAGTTTTAGAGAATCTGATAATCCATTTGGTTTAACAACACAATGTAAAAAGTCATACATATCACCAAGTTTTTTTTCATCTGTATATAAATCAAAAACAATCACGACGTGTTCTAATAGTCGAATAAGGCGGTATAATAATCTTTTTGGTTTTTTATTGAAAAAATCTTTTTTCACATTATCTTGAACAAACCTGAAAAAAATGTAAGCATTTAAATTATTATTCATTAATGTACTAGATTTAATAAATAAAGCTATGGATGTAACACCAGTTAAATTTAACATTTTTCTTGCTAAAAACATAGAACTGCATATTTAATTTATAGAACCTTCAAACAAACTTCTAACTTAAATTATTATAATAACTTATAATAAGTAATAACTCTTACCATTCTTTAACACTAGATGGAAATGGGCTTATGTTGTTGGTTTTTTCTAAAAGTGACTTGTATAGCTTGAATGTTAAATAAGTATATATTTTTTTCATTATTTTTCCTTCTAAAGGTAGGAATAAATCAACAATCATCTTTAATAGTTTGCTGTCATACTGTGAATACAATTCTTGAGCAAATATTATAATAGAAGTATCATCATTTTCTTGTATTGCAGTTTCAATACAAGCACTAAATAATTTTTTTATAACATTTATCATCTGTCCAAAATGGTGATCAAAGGATATTTGAACTGTATACTGGGCCAATGTTAGTAATTCATCATCACTTAATTTCTTATTATTTTTTAGTATATTATAAGACAAGAAATTCATTGCTAGTTCAAAGTTATGCCTTTCAATTTTCTCACTATCTTTTATTTGACACTTTAATAGTTCACTATTAGTCAATGAATCCAAATCAGCTCCCCAGTTTGATAAAATATGTTGAACATCCTAAAAATCATTTATTAATAAAAAAAAATGTTATATTTATTGTTTAGAAATTTAGTAATATGTATAGTAGGTAAAATAAATGTTTAACATACTTTAAATATAGGTGACCAATTTGATTTCATTAGATTATTAAAAATAATATTGGCTTTAAGTTCACTTTTCTCAATCGACATTAGAAGTAGTTGTTGTGAATATGATCCCATTGTACTAAACTTGTCTTCAAAATTTATATTACACTTAGAGCGGTCAAATATAACATAGCCAACTTTTGGCAATACAAGAGGAAAGGAATCATCGTGATTAAGAGTATTATTTACTTCTTTTTGGAACAAGTCATCTACAACTTTCATTTCTTTATCAAGATCAGCATGTTTTTTCAAAAATTCACCTTCAGCTTGCCTTTCTTTTAGAATTCTTTTCATATCAAATTTAAAACCGGATTTATAATTTTTATTTCTAGCCATTTTATTCGGGCATTTGTTTTCATCATTTACACTTTTCTTGATTTTTGGCATCCTGAAATATAAAAAATATATTAGATTTAGAGTAGTGGTGTAATTTTATTAAAATGTCTTCTACCAAAACTTAAAAAAAGTGTTTTGTTCAGAAATTAAATAAAGTAAATATTGGATATTGGTCAAAGATTAATATTTAGTAATTGTTGTAATTACATATATTATTTTACGCTAGTTACTTCACAGGCATTTACAAAAATTTCACAAAAATCCAACAAAACAACAATTTACTGTTTTAGAATTGTTATCTGAAATCTATTTAAAAGGACGTCGTACCCGCATGTGTTGTCTCTGTCTTACACACTTGTGATACAGACAAAATGTGTTTACAGTCTGAACTATCATTCACTCTATAGTTACAGCTCCTTCAATAATTTACTTAGAAGGAATGTGATTAATTCTGTTGAAAGGAGAGATATTAAACTATGCCTCCTCGAAGAGATTTTTTTATCGATTTAATATATCAACTAATATTCAAGCTTAAAATGTTTAAATACTTAGTAAAAGGATGTAAACATTAAATATTACCAATTAAGAATAATTAGTCTTATTCACAACTGAAAATAATGTACCTATAACAAAGAGTAGCTCAAATGAATAGACTAACCTACAGATTTAGATCCAGCAACCTTACACTGGATATTGAAAATACTTAAGTATGGATTTTTTGTGGTGCATATACCATTAATTAATATAGATATACTCCGGCCTACGAGAGAGCACTATTCATTCACGCATACAAATAGGCAGGCAGAGCGGTGATGGTGTCGGCACCGCGCGTTGATGGCGGCGAGTGTTTTGGAGAGTTTAGTGGTGGGAATGTGCGAGAACGGACAAATTTTGGTTGCTGCCCAGAGTGTCAGCAAAATAAGTGCCGCTGTGACTGGGATGGCGTGCGTTAGAACCGATGCCATAATCCGCTTGGCCACTCTGTCGTCCAACTTATAGTTAAAATTCAAATACAAATTATTAGGATAATTAAATGCATTTAATTACAATTAATGTTCCCTCTAGTTTTTAATTATTATATTTAGGCATATTCAATTACTTTCAATACTCAGAACTGAGATTATTGATAAATGTAAGTACTTTCCAAAAGTTTTTGACAATTATAAAACTATGGAGTCCAGATGTACTAAATTATTGCATGGATGCCTATGAATATGTGATGATTAATACCGTCACAATTGATCTTTACACAACCAAGTTAAAAGAGCATAGTTTGCTATGAATGGATATATTATGTATTATTATATAAACAATGAAATTAATTTTACAATTAAGAAGCGGCAACATATATGGCCAAAATGGAAAACTATTTAAACACGTCACACACACTAAACCTTTTCGATACCTTACGTCTAATAAGAAAAATATTTTTTATATGTTACAATATAATTTTGAGATTCATGTGATATTGCAAAAAATGTAAGATAATATCATCACGAATTCTAATTTTAAAACGATTATTAAAATGCAAAAATGCATTTGTTTTACTTACTTGATTTTGTGAATTATACTTCAATTCACTATGAACATGAGGTTAAATAACCAAATGCAGACTTTCTGACCTTTCTGTACAGCTAAGAAAGTGAGAAAGAATAAACGGGAAATCGATTCAGCGATTTAAAAAATTGAAAACCGAATATTAGTATGACGGTTATTGTTTATCGTTTAAATGAAAATTGTAAATCACGATTTGGCATATTTTGCTTTGTCGTCTGGTAAACGGTAATTGGAAATAAGTATTTAGTACATTACTCAACCGTCGTAGCAGTGCAGCACGGTAAAGCACATTCAGCACAATAGACTGGGTAGTGGGTAGATGTAAGTATAATAATAAATAATAATATAAAACATATAAAAATAAATAATATTTAATAAATCTGCCGAAATTCGCGGGAAAAAACGACAATAAAAATAATAGATAACTATTTGAGTTATAACTGTTATAAGGTACTCATCCTGCGTAACCACACAATTATTATTATACAGTGGTATAATAAATATTCTTATTTCTTGGATTTTTCTCTCTCACAGCTGATAAGTGATAACTATTATCATGACGTCCTTCAACTACGGGTGCTCCAACAGCAAAATAAGTCTCCGATACCGTCATCTACATTCTATCGCATAAAATTTCAATAGGTAACAGGTACGATTATTTTATTCGCACGATCAACGGCAGAAAATCTTTTTTACGGGATCCGATCAGTTAAAAACAGGTAAGCGCAGTCGTTCACCGTAGGTAAAGTCAGTTTTTTGTTTTTCGAACAAACGTCCGAAATTTGACTTATGGTTTCGCAACATATTCGCATTAAGGCCAATGATACATCCACGGTATCGTTATTAGACTCCCCAAGGAGGGTGAGGATAACGATGTCGTCTTAAGATCTAATTTTCTTTGATGAGCTACGTCCAGATAGTAGATCATTGTTTTTGTCATGTATATTAGACATCAATTGGGGGACACCGACATTAAGAGTTTCTTCACTTTAAATAACATACATTACCTAAACTTTATAGTGCTATTTGGAATGTTTTTTTTTCTACCAATTGTATGTATTTTAAGTTATCTTAGTCCGTTTGTGGTTGTTATGACTTGATACTGAGCTATTTTCTTATTATTTTGTGTTACATGTTCTATAAATCAAAAAAGTCCTTAGTAAATTGTGTTGTCTATATTTTAATTAAAATCTACTTTCTAAAACTTTGTATTTTTCAAAATTTTTAATGGATTTGAAACCAAAGTAGGTAAATCCAGTGTTAAAACCACAAACTTAATGTTAAAACTATTAATGAAATGTTTAGAAACACTTACCTTCATTGTACCTATAATAAGATATTAAATTTATCCAACGTCAGAAGTAGTTTTTGTAATTTTTTGTAATATTGGATTGTTTTTCAGACAATTACCATGTCAATCTCAAAAGTATTCTACCAAACAATTTTAAGGAGGCCATCTCGCTTCTTTGTTGTAATAGCAGTTGGATCTCTGTTCTTTGAAAGAACGCTGGATATTGGTATTGAAAGTTTATATGATAGAATAAACCGCGGTGTAAGTATAAATTAATAATTAATTTTTTATTTATTTATAGTTATTCAGAAAAATAAATATATACTTTTAAATAAATTATAAATTAAGTCTTAGTATTGATGTGGAGGTTAGGATTATGTAATGAAATGACCAATAAGGGTTAATCCTAGTGTAACGTGGTCGGAGGAACGACTAGTTAAATTAAAAGATATCTAGGGAGAGTCGTAGGATCCTATAGATATAATTACCATAGCCAAGAGTAAATGTTAGGAAGTTTAATGTATTTAAATAACTAAAGAATCAGTTTCAGTTATTATTAAGTATTATTATCTACTAAATTCTTACAAATAATTATAGGTACTCACTGCTAGTATATACAAGGTGACTATCGTTGTCATACGGAGTTCTATAGTAGTATTTTGTGTATTCTGGTCTAGGATGCACAGTGAACTGTCTACTTAATGTATGGTGTGTAATGGCCATAGCCTTACAATTATTATAATTATGTGTGTATGTTAGTAAATATATTGGTCAGCAGTTAGTTTGTATTATATACATAAGTGTCATTAACATATTTATATGTATAATTGTTATATTACCCCCCCCCACTTAAAAAAAATTTACAAAATAATTGTTGAACACATTATTATGGTGAAGTTGGACTACTGATTGAAGTTTTTTTTTTTGTTGTTTCGTGTTTCTTCGTGGATTGAATCTCTACTACCCATATTACTCCAACATTTTCCATGCTGTCAATTATCAACATTAACTTTTGCGTATTATAAGTATTCGCCTACAGGTATTTCTACCAAACCAGAGGAAAATTACTTAATACTTTTTCTATTTAAAAGTAAAAACTGACAATATGAATATGTTTGATAATAATATGATATTATACCCATAATAATTGAGTATAATTAAAAAATAAATAAACTATTCCAAGAAGGCTTGAAGACATTACATCAGTAAAAAACTTTTGTTAATGTGGTTCATTACAAAAACTAACCTTTACAATCGAATCTAAATATTTTGTGTAATGTACAAATATTATTATAAATTAAACCCACTTTTTTTTCTAATTTCTATCATTTGTACTAACTTAGTCATCTATAATATTTACAATTATTATGATAAATGTGCATATTATTACAATGCACAACATAAAATGTAAATTGTATCTGTTACCTGGCCAATGACCTCGATGTTAAAGCCGTAACAAACATTTAAATAAACTAAAATAAAATAATAATAAACATATGTCACATATTTATAATTCTAATTTTAATACATATTTAGTTTCATAATTTGAATACTATTGGTTACATTGTTTTAATTACCTTAAATAAACTGATATTTGACATCTAGCCTTACAATTATGTGTGTGTGTGTGTGTGTATGTTAGTTAATGCATCAGTCAGCAGTTAGTGTTTATATTTTATACATAATTGTCATGCAACATATTTATAAATATAATTGTTACTCTAGGTCATGGTCTGAACAATTAATGCGATGAAATATAAAAATTATAATGGATTTTTGATGTGGATAAGTCTAAGAATAACACTTACTATATTAAAAAATAATCCTATTCTTGGTCCTTAACATTGTTATAGAGAAATAATTAAGCTCAAATATAACTGCATATTAATTAAAAAAAATTTGTCAAATTTAAGTTGATTGTTTTAGATACTACTATTATATTTTAAAAGTATTTGAGTTTATGAAAATTAAAATTAATTACTCATCCCTACTATGTATAAAATGACAAAATATTAAGATAATTAGGTTTTCTCATTAATTATTTATAGGTAATTAGTGTTTAATTTATTAAAATTAATTTAAAACAATAACTTTATAGAATAATATTGAATTTAAAAATGTATTTTTTAATGACGTGTATATTTTCATTATATCTTTGCAGAAACAATGGAAAGACATTGCCGACAAATATGTCTAAACAGGATGACATAAACATTTATGATCATAGTTATGTAGAACAACCAATATCTGTCAATATAATATAATATACTTTAAAATGTAAAATTGATTATAAATTCCTTGGAAATAGAATTAAGTAATGAGATAATAAAGTTTTGATTGTTTCTTACCTCAAAAGTGTTGTATTTTATTTTCAGTTAAATGCTGCTTTCACGCTGTTGTTGGTATCTTAAAACCAGTTTCTCCTAGTCGTCTAATACTGTCAATTATTATACGTTGACATCAGTGTTGCTCTCCCAAATCACACAATTCATGTTAATAATAAATAAGAAAACTAAAAAACATCCGATTAAAGCCGACCTCGCAACAAAAGAATACAAATGTATAGTCTTGGTGTTAATTACATGTTGACGCCGGCAGTTGACGTGTTAAGTTAATTTTAAAAAGCTAATTTTCTCTTATGAAAAGTTAAGCAGTAGTGATATAAAATTTGGCCATTACGACCTGAGAGTTATATAGCTAATTTATTTTTTATTAGTTCCTTGTTCCTAGCTTTGCTATAATGATTTTAATTATTTTATGACAAAAAAGTATACTAAGGAGTAAGGGATACTGGGTAACTGAAACTAACCAGTTATAGCCTAGTTAAGGATTACTATTTATGTGGAACAATATACACACAATGTAATCAAAAATATAATTGTACACAACAGGGATCTAGTTTTAAAGTGTACAATCTCTATAGTTAACCGTGGCGTATTTAAGGGAGGGTCCATGGGGTCTACACCCCCCCCCTTGGCTTCATAAATACGTATATCTAAACGTCTAATAATTTAAAAAACATATTATTTTATTCTGTGCAATTATAAATTAACTTGTAACCAAATAAAATGCTATTTTTTTACATACCAAATCGGAAAAATGTTATCATAAATTGTTATGTATGGTTGAAACATCTTGTCAGTTGGAAATAGGATTTGAATGTTTATTTAGTTCAACATTTATTGATGCAGAAAAAGTATCATTTGAGAATTTGGTTGAGTATTATTTACCACCAGTGGAAAATGATAATGTTATGTTGAAATTAAAAATAGCCAGTCAAGACGTACATTTCAAAAGTGGGTTAGAAGCACTTTTGAGCTGCCCAAAGAATGACTTTCCAAGTATACATTTTTTAACTAAACTATTTTTCACATTAACGGTGTCAACAGCTTCACCTGAAAGATTTTTACAAATTGAAATCATATCTAAGATTAACAATGAACAAAGTAATTTTTTAATTATTTTGGAAAATATTTAATATCTACTATATAACAATATGACTTATTTGTATAGTATTTTTAATTTTATTATTATGTAGACGAGGCTATAAATGGTCTAGTTATGATATCTATTCAACGGGACATACTATAACGTGACCATAATTTTTTTTTTCAAAGCGGGACACCTGTACATTTTATAAAAAACCATATAATTTTGTAAAATAACATATTTATATATATATAATATATTTCTATATTTTTTGGATCCACATAATCTGCTTTAAAATATAGCTTATTTGGTTTTTATGTATAAATGGAACTCTTGAAATAATTTTTTGATTGTGATTTGTGATCAATAACCTACTATATACCTACCACAAGTCGAATTTTTTTTTAAAGCAGGACATTTTTAGGTTCTTTGGGGACAGCGGGACACTTAGCTCGAAAGCGGGATGTATGATCACATTAGACATACATCTCGTTGCTTAAACTGCAACAGTGCGTATCTTAGTATTTATATTATTTTGTAGTTTTTCAGTAGACACAAAAACAGATTTTTAATGATTTACTCCCACTAAAATGTAACTTGAAACACTTTAATTTTATGTAATTTGCATTAAAAAATAACATTAAAATTCAATGTTTATGAATATTTAGTATTTTACATGAAATACCTACGCTTTATTTGACACTGGTGTACCTGAGATAGGTCTTTTTATCTCATCGATAATACACCATTATTTTAACATACTTTTAAAATAGTAATTTTATTATATAGTTGTGATGTACCTATTAAATTAAGTTTTTTATATAAAATATGTTCAATAATTTTTAATTTGACTGTGATCATAGCTTAAAATAATTATGCCATAATAAACATAAAACCTGAATTTAACAGGATAATATTACAAGACCAAATAAAATATTAGAAATCACTTTGTAGTTCCTTTTTATTTTTTTATGGTTGTTTTATTCAACTATATAAGTACATATTATAAAATATAATTATTCTATATATTGATGAAATGGCAATAAGTCCTAGAAAATTGGAATTTATAATATAAATGTTGTTTTTTTTATGATTAAAAATAAATAATTAACATCAAAATGGATTTAATATGTTAATAATTAA
Source organism: Aphis craccivora (assembly GCA_009835225.1). Lineage (NCBI taxonomy): Eukaryota > Metazoa > Arthropoda > Insecta > Hemiptera > Aphididae > Aphis > Aphis craccivora. Next base: position 1,014 of record VUJU01003859.1, on the reverse strand, counting down.
CATATTAATATTATTCATAGTAATAATTGAATTTTTACATAAAAATATGATACATTTTTTTAACGAGTAATTGGGGGGTCCCTATAAATCTGTATAATAAAAATTCTCTGGACCCTCCCCATAACAAATTCCTAAATACGCCACTGATAGTTAAGTTAAATTTAATTTAACTTAATTATAGGAGATTGTACATTTTGAAACTAGACCTCTTCATTATTATCTATGGAAAATAGAAATGAAAAATATTAATTTTTTGTACTAAACAAATCAACAATGATATGGAGATAAAATATTTTTAATTAATTGAATTTAGAAAAATTAATTCAATGTTAATTTATTGAATTTTTGTGTAAAAGCTAGTTTTAAATATAGAAATTGCATTCCTATAATAATGGACAAAAAACATCAATCAAATAGGAAAAGAAGAAATTAATCTTTTCTACGGCGTTTATCTCGATCTTGTTGTTGTGGTTGAGATCTTTTAGATGCATGCTTGGCTTGTGTTAAGAATTGATCTAAACCAAATGGATCCTCTTCTTGTTGATGTTTTTCAAATTGAACTGGACCAGACCGACCACCAGCTTTAGGATCACGATCTGTTCCACTAAATTCTTTGTTCGGCACAAACCTAAATACAAAAATAATAATTATAATTTTAGGAAAGACAGACATTAAAAGTTAAATTATATTTTAATATTTATACAAATTTAATTGATTAAAAAAGTCGGATTTTTAAATAAAATTAGGAAGAATCAAAAAAAAAAAAGCGGGCAAGTGGGTACTGCTCTGCTGTACATTAGGTGCCGTGTGGATCACTATATATTGTAGGACGGTTAAATTTGAATCCAATGATAATTATCATTGTATACGAAAAACGATTCTGAACGAAGATGATTTGTCAGCCTAGGATATAATTTTCAGTGTTTGGTAAAAAAGGTGGTTTATGTTTTAATGGCCTGAATACGTCAAAATTTAAGTTATTTTATAATTATTGTAAGCTAAACTTATGAAAAA